>CAIGRP010009350.1:0-40521 GCA_903798385.1 Fraxinus cuspidata | reverse complement strand
TAAAAATACGTTAAATGTGAGTTTTAAAGAAATACGTCTAACTCGCATTTAAAAAAATTTATTTATTTCATTAACATTTATTATTTTTGCGATACAAATTTCTCAATGCAATTTTCATCATTTTATTAGGAAATTTTATATGGAATATGACATCAAAATTTTTCGAAATTTTACATTCTAAAAGGTTATATCCCATATAAATTTTCAGATACAAAATTACATGGGGTATAATTTTTTTGGACGTAAATTATCGATTGTAAAATTTCTTTCAACTTCTTTATAAGTTCGATTGTATCCACTAACTTTAAACTTCTGCATCCGCCTGTTAATATTTATTCAATGTATATGTAGATTAAATTATTTTTCTTCATCGGAGGCGGCTGTGAATTCACCTCAAGTATTCTCTTAATTCCATCAAATATATAGATCTTTCAAGTGCTATCCAAAATATCCAATCCTGCTTCCAGAAACCTGACATGAGGCTTGAATTCTGGAGACACAGCTAACCAAATGTTATGTCAAACTTTCTCAGATCCCATAATATTCAAGGGACTATAAACAATATTCCAGTTCCATCAGAAAACGACAGCCATGACGAAAAGAAATAAGAAATATCGATATAATTTTTTTAACAGAAAATGAATTTCACTTCATCATTTTATTAGGAAATTTTATATGGAATATGACATCAAAATTTTTCGAAATTTTACATCCTAAAAGGTTATATCCCATATAAATTTTCAGATGCAAATTTACATGGGGTATAATTTTTTTGGACGTAAATTATCGATTGTAAAATTTCTTTCAACTTCTTTATAAGTTCGATTGTATCCCCTAACTTTAAACTTCTGCGTCCTGTTAATATTTAATCAATGTATATGTAGATTAAATTATTTTTCTTCATCGGATCAAATATATAGATCTTTCAAGTGCTATCCAAAATATCCAATCCTGCTTCCAGAAACCTGACATGAGGCTTGAATTCTGGAGACACACAGCTAACCAAATGTTATGTCAAACTTTCTCAGATCCCATAATATTCAAGGGACTATAAACAATATTCCAGTTCCATCAGAAAACGACAGCCATGACGAAAAGAAATAAGAAATATCAATATAAATTTTTTAACAGAAAATGAATTTCACTTATGTAATATCGTCAAATAACGGAAAAACTAAAAATCGGCTTACAATTGAACCATCGACTCCTCTACTAAATTGGCAAATGAAGCTAGCTCGTGAATTACTTCACTACTCGAGCGTGCAATAAATTGGCAACTCAAAATAAATAGTGTGTTTATATATTTATTGAGTTTTTATCACAGAGCTATTCATTCTAAACTGATATATGATAATATTAATTACTGAATTTCAAGAATTCTTTATGTATCATAGTTTTTGAACAAGTGAACAATCCAATTATTTTTTCCATCTGGTATCCATTTGAATTATGCAAAGAAATATATATACCTGTTTAGAATTTTATGTTAAACTCATAGTCTAATTTTTTTTTTCTGTTAATTACAAGAACCACATGTTGAACCCATTAATCATATTCGTCCAACGGCATAATTCTTAGACAAATAATTCTGGAATAAGTTTGCCAACAAATTTTAAGATCGGTCTCTACACTTTCTTTTAAGCGCGTCACACTTACGAATGATAAGTTCTTTAAATATATTCTTGTACATTCACATCGATATACTAAATAATTGATCTGAAGATACTAATGAAGATTATATTTGACAAGTGTGTAACACTGTTTTCTTTGGGTAAGTATGGTACATTTAGTGGGGAGATAATTAGGACACCATGCTCAATAATTGTAACCTTACTGACTAAACGTATGGTTAATTGCAGTGGTACAAAAAAGAAAGGCAAAAAATACTAAGAAAGCAACTTGTTATGGCCCAATGCATGTCAACTCAATAGGGTCTCTGATGTGAACTTCATCTCCCCTACCCCACCCCAACCCCCATTTTTCTCCTCACTATTCCTTTAACCATCAACTGCAGGTTTCACCTTATATAGGAACAAAGGAAGAAAAAATTGATGGTGTTTGATTAACTATGGAGAGAGGGAAAGACTTGGCAGAGGGGTCATCAAGATCCCCCGGTGGCGGCGCCGGTGGTGATTCGCAGCTATCCACCACTCCCAGCCGCTATGAATCTCAGAAAAGAAGGGATTGGAACACTTTTGGGCAGTTCTTGAAGAACCAGAGGCCACCAGTTCCACTCTCTCATTGCAATAGCAACCATGTACTTGAATTTCTTAGATATCTTGATCAGTTTGGCAAGACTAAAGTTCATTTGCAGGGCTGCATCTTTTACGGGCAGCCGGAGCCACCAGCGCCGTGTACTTGCCCACTGAGGCAGGCTTGGGGCAGCCTTGATGCACTAATTGGAAGACTACGCGCTGCCTATGAGGAGAACGGTGGATCACAGGAGACTAATCCATTTGCTAGTGGTGCAATAAGGGTTTATCTGAGGGAAGTAAAGGAGTGTCAAGCTAAGGCAAGAGGAATCCCTTACAAGAAGAAGAAGAAGAAGGCTAGCCCAAGCAAACCAGATGACGATTCCAGTTCTTCCATGCCATTTTCTTGATTCAATCTATGGATCAAAGATTGGTAATTAATTTCTATCTTTAGAGTACTCTCGTGCTTATATAGTACTGCTTGAATTACTTGTACTTTGTTCTTCTTTCCTAATTCCAATTGGATCCGAATCACATTGGAGAATCAATATATATGCATACCCTTTTCTTTTATTTATCTGCGATCATGTACATATTGTTGCTGATGATGAGTGAATCCTTGAAGAACATTTCACAACTTATAACTGATGAAAGAAATTAAAATTTAAAAAAAAGAGCCCGTAAGTTGCACGGAAAATCAAAAAGAGCTTATTAATCTATAAATAAAGAATTGAACAGCTTACTTGCTGAAAAATATATATTTTACTTCGGTATAAACCCTAGAAGTAATGCATACAATCAAAGGTAAAACAAAGAATTCTTTTGGGCCACTCTATTCTTATCTCGTCCCCAACAAAATTTACTAGGAATCATGTCATAAACATGATGATGATTTTACATTGGCTATCAACCTAGCGTTCCCCTATTTCTTCATCCTGATGGCGACATAGGTAGAATTACGAACCCTTAAAGAAATGCATGACAAACAAAAGCTTAACTGTCCAGCATCATTTTCCAATTTTGAACATAAACTCGGACAAATCTACCACAATATGATCCAAAATTTATTCTTAGAATATGTTATTGTAAGTTAATTTCAAGTAAGGTAAACAGTTATGATCTTTTACCCCCAAGAAAACGACGGATTTTCTACTGACATCAGGTAGAATCTTGTGCTCTTTTTTCATGTTTCCCATCATTAAACAATTGTCTGCAGTAAGATGATCCCAATTTAGTACTCTATTGCATGTCAACTTCTGGTTTTATGGGTCATCTTTTGGGATTCTTGACAGATCTTTAGCCCCCACGTAGATTGTCATTTTTTTTTTTTTTGGAAACATGAACATTCTCATTAAGCAAGATCGTTGTAGAATATCATTTGAGTTTAAGGTAGGAGACACATTTGCGTGTGTGTGTGTATTGACAAATATTTAATTAAAATTTTACTTTAAACTTTTTATTAATTAATCGAATTATAGTATTTTATTCCCATGCAGGCCTCCTTTTTGTGTGTTTTCATTTTCGATATGTAATCCTCCTCTAATCATTGTAAAATCTCTCAGATGTACGAAATAAAATGAATGCTTATTTAAATATTTTCATTTTTTGTTATTGAAAAAACCCATTAACATCAGTCCCCCACTAATTGCAATAATTTTAGTGCATGAGATCTTTGTGAGGGCATTTTAGAAATTTGTATTATCATATTAAATTTGTCCTTTGCATCTTTACTAGATTGCTTCCAGTGTGCATCAGATTTTGTGGGACATCACAATTATTCATTTGTTGTCACAATGCTTTGCTTCATTCATGTAAAAATAAAATTAATATTTTACAGCTTGAAACGATCATCTTTAACAATGGCATGCATTCTTCTTCGTCTACTACTTGTTTTGCATACATGACAGTAGCATGGTTTTGTGTATAAAAGAAGGAAATATAATCTACAGTCGGAGAATTTTTTTGTGTAGCAAAACAGAGGCTTAACAATGGCATGCATTCTTCTTCTTCTACTACTTGTTTTGCATACATGACAGTAGCATGGTTTTGTGTATAAAAGAAGGAAATATAATCTACAGTAGGAGAATTTTTTTGTGTAGCAAAAAAGAGGAAATTTATAACTTATCAACTGATCTTTTAAGAACTGCAGAATCTTGCTTAACAATTGGTCGAGGGCATCCTTGCTGAGTAGCGAGTTTAAGTGAGATGAATTTGATCTTTTCACGAGTAAACAAACTTGAATATTTCCAAACTTTGTAGCTAATTTAATCAAAGGAACTAAGATAATCCGATATTGAGGTTTGAAAGTTAAACCGGCTTTCAAAAGATGTTGTTAGTTTAAGAAAAAGTATTTTTATTATTTGTCATTATGATTCACCTACTTTGAAGTATGCAACATGTCGAATGCATATTGTTATGCAATGACCGTATAATTTTGGTACCCTTGGAATTAGTTGTACAATCCCACATAGAATATGTTTGTCTTTGCTTAAGAATTTGCCTATTTGTCCCACTATTAATGAAGAATCGGGTGTCGCTCTGGATACTACTTAACAGTTCACGAATTACCAATTTAACGACTTTTAAGTTATCGAATGATTGTTACTTATCCGTTTTTAGTTTTGACCTTATGTGCGGTATTATTCAATCAAAAACAAGAAGTCACTTTTAATTGTTTCTAGATTATTAAGCATATAAGTCCAATTATCCTATATTTGAATATCACAGTAATAAGAAAAGCAATAATAAACACCGATAGGATGACGGAGAAACTCTAACTAGGTAAAAACTCCAGGACAAAATCAGTTACCTCCACTATAGACAATACGTAGTGAGTTACAGTCAGATGCTATCTAGCCAACTCCACTAGATTTCTCGATCTATTTCCTGCTAACTCCAAGGTTTGCTCCAAGATCTTCTACAATTGTCTCTTCCCAGTGGAATTCCAAGAACCTACTCTAAGGTCTTGTGCTCTTCCTGAGCTTGTAGTTCAACCTCTCTCAACTTCCAGAAACTTCTAAAATCCAATTGAGAGAGTACATTCCTATGACCAATGGGTTTGATGTTTTTTCCAAATATGTAGTGTATGATCTCAAGAAGAAAAGATAGAATCAATGTATGAATAGGCTTTTGAATCTTCAAAGAATAAAATGAATGTGTTTAGAAAATAAGCACAATGAACAACCACACACAATTCGTGTATAGATTTGGGTATTTATAAGATAGGGTAATTAAATTGAATGGGCTGAAAAACATACTTCAAAACAACAAATTAGGATTTTTCGGATCGACCTGTCGTTCGAGGGAAAGCTCGACGACAAGCGGGGCGATAAGCACTCTGCTTTTGGCACTCGAGCTCCAACTGGACGATAAGCTAGCGAAAATGGGGCGTAATGCTTCTTCTTTTTTCATGCTCGAACCCTAGACCTCATAACCCAATTTGTACAAATTGCACCCTAGGTCCTTGACTTTTACAAAACGTTACAAATTAGTCATTTTGTCCACAAAATCGCTAACACTAAAAATCTCACAAACTCTTCATTTGACATTTTGTAACAAAACTATACAATAAGTCAAAGAAAACTAAAAACAAAATCTAAACTACTTAAGATTCATCAAACTGATGTCTCGGGAATTCCTTTTTAAACCCGTTTTCTAAAATTTACAACTCAAATACTCAGTGTATAACTACGAAATAAGGAAATAATAAAATCATTAAACACATGATACCAACACTAGCTAGATTGAGACGTAACACTGATATTCATCCAAACACTAACAAAAATATTAGTATCACAAAAAATCAAAAACTCAAACAGTTATGTAGATGTGAAATGGAATGCAATGCAATCAATAAATCTCCCATTGTCAATCTACTTCACCTTAAAAATTTAAATTCTCACATTCAAAATTTTTACTACTTCACTGTCTCCATTTTTGTCACAAATGAAGAAAGAATTGATAATTAAAAACTTTTAACATTAACATATAATAACTCAAAAATACATTTGTTAGTATGCACAAGTATAATCAATGTACAATAAACCTTCCCACATATTTAGTTCAAGTTAACATGGATTAAATTATATAAGTGACTCATATATGTAAAGTGTCACTAATCCTTTGTAAGTAGGATTCCAAACCTAATTTTGTGAGAGATGGCATACTAAACATCACTATCAATAAATGTATTCCTCTACTTATGAAAGTTAAATCATTTAAAACATATTAGAGTATCTCCAATAGACTCTTTAAATATGAGATGCTCTCTATTTTAAAGAGTCAACCTTTAAAATCACGCTCCAATAAACTCTTTAAATTAACATTTTAATTTAGAGAGTGAGTTTATTTTTTGTGAGTAGTAAAATTAAGTGTTAAATATAAAGAGCTTATTGGAGTACTTCAAAATTTTAACTCTCTAAATTTATAAATGCTCTCCAAATATTAGAATATGTTTTTTTTTAAAATAAAGAGCCTATTGGAGATGCTCTTAGAACCTATAAAGAAAAGCTAATGTTGTATGTGTATTTTTTTTTCTTTCCCTAACTTTGAGCATATTTAATTTTCACATCTTCAATATTTTAAACTCATTATTATTTTTCACATTTTAAGTGAAGACTCTTCTCCATTACACGACTAAAATGACTCTTATAGCGAGTTTTAGTCTCGTTAACCCAAGTTAGTTGACCATAGACACCAAGTTATGAGAAACCCCGCAGGCTTAATTACTCAAATCAAATAGGCTCCGAAAAAGAACATAAGATATTGAGTTTTTTATTATCGAAGATAAATTTGAGTTTAGGTCTAATAAATAAGGTCAATTCATGTTCAAAATCACCTTACTAACATGTGATTGACATCTCAAATCTCACACGCCCGTTTGAGTCTTACTAATAATATCATAGTGTGTGCAGTGCAAAAGGTACATGAAGATACATATACTAAGTACTTCATAATAACTTAAACCAGCAATGGAAACTATAGTATAGCTCATCAATTAAACTCATACTTGATTACAACAGACAAATTCAAGCATATTATATATGATACTTGTAAAAATAATTTCCCGTAATTTTTATTTTTCCATTTTTTTATTTTTTTTTTATTTTAAAGCATGAATACACCAAGCACACACAAAAAATGTCAAACACACAATAAATAAAAATAAAAAATATGTATGAGTTTTCTACCTAGAAAATAAATAAACAAATATGATGCATACATAAATCAATGTCACACAATGATAAAGTACGAGCATGCACCAAAAATACATAATCAGTTAGGTATGCAAATGCTCTTACCTTTAAGAGCACCGTGATCTATTTGAAAAAAATTTAGATCACTTTTCTTTACACAAACTTTCCTAGTGACAGGAACATTCATCTGTGTGATTAACTTGGTCAATTGACTCACCTGATTAGTAAGAAAGTCAATATGACCAACAAACCCCTAATTCTTATTTCTATTCAAGTTTCAGTTTCTATCTCTGTTCAAAAAATGACGACACCTAGGCCTTATGTGTCCTAACTCATCGTAATGAAAATATGTAGTGATAAAATTAAGACCAAAGTTATGAGATCATTGATATATATTCCTAAGTTGGCAGGTCCTACACTGTCTACTAGGCATCTGTCCTACATATCCCTTATTCTTAGGTTCAGGGTTAGGCACATGTTTAAACCGGTCAGTACTATGGACAAATGTGGTCTTGGACATACTAGCAATATTATGATCATTTTTATTATATTTTATTATATCCTAGACCTCCCTTATTATCAGCAGGTTTGCCTATTCCTAGAATGTAATCTATTTTTATAGAACCACTAGAAAAGGCAAGAAGTTGAGACTTGGAATGCTCTAGGTTGTTCAGAAGATTTTTAACATAGATTTCTAAGGTTTCCTTTTCAATTGTCAACTCATTAACTCTCCTAGAGGTCTTCTCAAACTCACGAGTGAGAATCCTAACCTGAGTATCTAAAGATTCATTCATNGATTTCTAAGGTTTCCTTTTCAATTGTCAACTCATTAACTCTCCTAGAGGTCTTCTCAAACTCACGAGTGAGAATCCTAACCTGAGTATCTAAAGATTCATTCATGGATTTCAACTCACTCAGGATTGAGGTAGATTCCTGAAAGTACGCTACAAGTTTCTCATTTTTCGACTCAAGTTCCGTAACTCTCATACTTAAGGCTTTATTTTTTGTTAGAATCTTAATACTCTCCTCATAGATTTTATAATAAGCCTCATGAATATCTCCCTCACTATTAGAATTGTCCTCACTATCAGAATATCTCTTCTGAATTCTCACTACTACTTACATTCTTAGCCTTGCCACTCCCCTTATCAGATTCATTCCTAATTCTAGCAGTAAAGACAATATATTTCACTTTCCTCACGAGTGGATTTCTCACTCTAATTGTCTGAGTTAGACTTGTCATCAGTGAGAGGTGCATTCATAGCCTTATCTGAATTTCTCCTACTGCTAGGGCACTCACTCCTAATGTCACCAAAACCTCGACAGTTATAACATCACAAAGATTGAAATCACCTTCTAGACTCACTGGGATGTCACGGATTGAGATCGTCCTCGTTATCTCTCTTTAGGTTTCTTTTTATTCCTAAGCATTTTTCGAATTTTTTTTATCAAAGCGTGCTAACTTCTCTTCATTGGGAGAATATGAATGGGTAGAATTAGAATCTTCATCTCTAATGGTGTTCAAGGCAATTGATTTTTCAATCTTAAGTTTACCTATTAAAAGTTCATAAGTTTGAAGATATCCAACCAGCTCTTCAATATTAATGGAATTTAAGTCCTTACTCTCATCTATTGTCGTGACTTTAGATCTAAACCTTTTTTGTAGGAATCTAAGAATTTTTCTAACTATCTTAGGCTCCGAAATTCTCTCACCTAGGTTGAAGTTAGAATTTACTATGTCATTTAAGCTCGCATAGAATTCATCAAAGATCTCATTCTTTTTCATTCTAATCTCTTCAAACCTAGTGGTCAGTATCTGGAACTTAGAGTTCTTAACTGCCTGAGTTCCCTCATGTGTGGTCTGTATAATATCCCAAACCTCTTTGGGTACCTCACATATATGCACTCGTCTAAACTCTTTCGGGGATACTGCTATAAATAGGGCATGTAAGGCTTTAATGTTCCAATTATATTCATCTAAGTTTACTCTAGTCCAATTAGCAACATAGTTGGGAATTACTTCATTATTAACTGTAGAACTAGGTGTTGCCTAACCATTCACAACACTAAGCCAGATACACGCTCATCCATGGATTTTAAAAAGGCTCTCATCCTAAACTTCCAGTAGGCATAATTATTGCCATCAAAATATAGCAGGACGGATAATGAATTATTTATCTAGATAATATGGGTCAAGAAACGAACTTGGTCTCTAGATACCACTTAACAGTTCACGAATTACCAATTTAACGACTTTTAAGTTATCGAATTGTTGTTACTTATCCTTTTTTAGTTTTGACCCTACGTGCGGAATTAATCAATCAAAAACAACAAGTCACTTTTAATTGTTTCTAGATGATTAAGCATACAAATCAAATTATCCTATGTTTGAATACTGTAGTAATAAGGAAAGCAATAATAAACAACAATATGATGACAAAAAAATCTCAACTAGGTAAAAATTTCGGGACCAAGCAAGTTACCTCCACTATAGACAATACGGAGTGAATTACAGTTAGATGCTATCTAGCCACTCTACTAGACTTCCCGATCTATTTCCTGCTAACTCCAAGGTCTGCTCCAAGATTTTCTATAATTGTCTCTTTCCAACGGAATTCCAAGAACCTGCTCCAAGGTATTGTGCTCTTCCTGAACTTGTAGTCCAACCTCTCTCAACTTCCAGAAACTTCTAAAATTCAATTGAGAGAGCACCTTCCTATAACCAATAGGAAGTAGGTAGTGTTTCGGATTCAATAGGTTTGATTTTTTCCCAAACATGTGGTTGTATGATCTCAAGAAGAAAAGATAGAATCAATGAATGAATAAGCTCTTGTATCTTCAAAGGATAATATGAATGTGTTTAGAGAATAAGCACAATGAACAACGACACACAATTCGTGCATAGGTTTGGGTATTTATAGGAAGGGTAATTAGGTTGAATGGACCGAAAACCATACTTTAAAATAGCAAATTAGGGTTTTTTGAATCGATCTGTTGCTCGAGCGAGAAACGCACTATCGCACGAGCGAGAGCTCGACGACGGGCGGGCGATAGACAATCTGCTTTTGCCGCTCCAACTGGTCGAAAAGCTAGTGAAAATGTGGCGCCTTGTTTCTCCTTTTTTTCATGCTCGAACTCTATACCTCATAACCCAATTTGTGCAAATTGCACCCTATGTGCTTGACTTTTACAACACGTTACAATTTAGTCATTTTGTCCATAGAATCGCAAACACTAAAAACCTAACAATTGACATAATCTACTTGAATCTGCCTCGTGTGAGGACTAGGATCCAACCACTTTAATTTCCTATTTATAAAAGTCCATTTTGTTCTTTGAAGCATCTTAATTTGTGAGATAATAATGGATTATCTTGTGAATAAGCCTTTAAGGACTTTTTGCAGTCTCACGCACTGTACATACTTTGTGAGGATTTGGTTTGAATATTTTATACTCTTTTTTTCTCGTAATATGTAATGTGTGGGAGCGTTAGTACTTTTTTTGTAACCAAGTGCTGAATCGCTTGTTTGTTCCCTCTTTTATGGTTTGCCTTAAATCTCAATCTTGAGACTCTCACAGAGTTCAACTCATCTACTCAACAATCCAAAACGTATGCCACGTTTCAATTATATCCCAAAAAGTTCCACAACCGAAAAACCAAATCCCACAACCAAACCGGTAAAATCTACCCAAAAACGAAACAAAGCAACATTACATAGAATTTACCTAAAACAAATTACGTATTTTCTTTATTAATACCAACTTCACTAAAGCATTGCTAAATAAATAAATATTTCTTAATAACCTCTTCTTTTATTAATTATCTAAATTGTCATAATTCATTTGTCTAATTCAAATTATTGAGGATGTTATGTTGTAAAAAGAAACAATTATTGATCTGCAGCTGGTGTCCTTTTCATTTAAGAACAAGTGAGGAATTCCCTTAGTTTTGGGGCCTCTCATGCATTCCTTAACTGTAAATAACATAATAGTAATATTCAAATTGTTGCTCCAAAATGCATTTCCCTGCTAAAACTTGTGTCATCTTCCAATTCTTCTATCCATTTTTAGTAAGTCTATGTTCATTATTTGACATTTGTTCATTCATTCAGTAAACAGAATCTTTCTTTATATTTACTATTTTAATCCATATTTAACAGAAAAATTTTATGTATCGGTTACATATAGAAAAGATTGTGCACTACGACTTTAAGAGAACATAAATCACAAGCTTAAAGCAAGTTGGAGAAGAAATACATTGCGAAAACTTGTGCTTGTGATTGGATTTGATGATAAAGTGTAGTGAAAATGCAATCCCTAGCAAGTATAGATAGTAAAACACTTAGTTTAATACTTAAATATCAATACAATAATATGGAAATCAAGATAACACAAATGAATAGCAAGAATCAAACTCCCCTTCACAATCCAAGCTTTGATGATGAATTGATCAATCAGGGCTCAAATGTGTGTGCATGAGTCCTAAACCATGATCATTCTCTTAGATTCAAAGGTAAATAATTATGGTATACCAACATTCATTAATCTATTTCAAGATTCAAGTTTCTCATTCAAGGTATATTGGTTTGTGATTATGTGTTGCACCAATATTCATGAATCTTCTTCAAGAGTTCACAAGCCCGTGTTAATTTCCGATTGTACCAGTTAAACTGGGCTTTGAAACAGTGAACCTATCTCAAGTAGGACGCTCCACGTAAATTTGTTCTCCTATGTAGTTATTTCCAGATGTTGGCTTCACATGCAAGATGCATTTGATGAACCTCTCAATTCCTCTAAGTAGGCATTGCATTAATAAATTGAACTCTCTCCAAATGAGATTTTGGAGAGAGAATTTCTTGATAGTCAATTTCGTCTATGTTGTCCATATAAATGCTTTCAAGTAATTAATGTTACTATGTTCTTTATCTCTTTGCTTCATAAATGCTCCCCTTCCAGAAAATATTTCTCAAGCTTAATAGCAAGTTTATCTCCTTTCAGGTTTTCGTCTCCTTTTTCCTTCAAGGATTAATTCCACTTTTCCAAGCATCTGTTTTCGTACTTAGATATGTTGCAATTATCTAGTAAGCTCAAATTTCTTCACATTTGGGGATTCAAGTCTTCCTCGAATTTTTTTTCTATCCTTTTTCAAATATTTAATATTGTCGAACAGCAAATCCTTTTATTGAATGCACCTTTCTTTCTACCATCTCAACTTTATTTCAAAAAATGAAGATTTTCCATCCTCTCAGTCTTGGTATTTCTAAACTATTTAGCCTCTTTAAGAACTTGTGATTCGCTACTAATAATTCCAGTTATATTCTTCTCAAGTTCATCTTTGGAAACTCAGTTAAAACTTCTTCCTTTAATAATTTTAAATTCTTCTTCTCCTTTATGGAGCTTTATGTTTCCTTCATGACTTTAAACTTCGCTTAAATCTCTCAATTTATGCTTGAACACATCTCTTTTCTTTGTCAACATCTACTCCAATTTTCTGAGTTTTTCCTCCATGTTGTTTGGCTCTCACCTTCCATTCCAAGTGATCAATTTCATCTTCTTCCCTTTCCTTACAAATATGTTTTGCTTCCATTTTCAATTTAAAATTGTTACCGTTTGAATTTTAAAGCAACTAGCTGTTCATCGAGCGTCATCTGGATCTCCACTTCATAGGAAGTGATCTCCTATACGTCCCATGCTGGTTTAAATTTTATCATCATAGCATCTGACATTTTTCTCAACAATATCTAGATTTTTTGGTCAATAAATAAAAGCTAATACCTTATGGTTTTAAATTCTCATTTCATTCAATTCTCTTGAAGAAATTGTGTTTTGTCTATGGTTCTGGACACCCATTTTCTAAAATTTCCCAGAAGTCTTGGGAATGTTGTAACACCTTTATTTTTTCGACTCCATTGGCTGTAATTCTTCCTATTTATCAACATGTTTGATGTCATCTCTAACAATTCCTCATCAAAACTTTGATACCACTTTGTTAGAAGCATTGTGGAATCACAATTTAAACAAGCACTCAAACTTGCAAGACTTATAAGAGCAAGTGTTTACTCTTGAATATTGTGTTTCTTTACCTTTTTTTCTTCGTTTACAATAGCTTCTTGCTTGTTTCACTCTTTTTCATACATTTTCCTTACTCCTATTAATCCTTGTAGGTGCATCGAACTTAATGTGTGTGCATAAATCCTATAGGGCTCATAGTTGTTTTCTTCGTATAAATGGTATATAATTCTTGTGAGCCAACATTCATAAATCTATTTCAAAATTCAAGTTTATTCTTCAAGTTTCATTGGTAGGTGATTAGATGTTGTACCAATGTTCACGAATCTTCTTCACAATTCTTGTCACTAAGTCTAGGTTAATTTCCAACAATGCAATATGAGCCTGGCAGGATGTAGAAAGAGGAAGAAATAAATCAAAATTAATACGATGTTAGACGTTTACAAAATATTTGATTAAGGGACGCATCATTTGGAGGGCATACACTGAATTTATCTGTTTGTAGGTTTGTTTGTGAAATTATTTTTTACTTAAAAGGACTACTATGCTAGTAGTTCTCTTAACTTGTTGGTGGTATCACTACCAAAGAAAAGAAAAGGAAGAAAATGTTGTGTACCAGGAAGTTAGGAAAATCTCTACCCAATGTCATCATAAAGGAAAAAGTGGGAGAAAATATAGAGGGTTTGTGGGTACTAATTTTTGATTTAGTTTCTCTAATCTTCCCTGTATTCAATATATTGTTGACTGATTTTAAATCTCTGAGTCTACCAGTTTGGTTTGTCGATTCCTCTTTTCCTTGTAGTCTAGTGAGATCCAAATTTAGCTTGACAGTATAGTTGCTACGTTATATCTTCAAGTTCTTCACGTTGAAAAATGATTTGTTTGTTCTATTGGGGTAATTTTAATCTCTGAATTATGTGATTTTTCTTAACGCTCTTCTAATCAAAATAAATTATATATCTGACAAATGAATCTCTTCTTGTTATCTAGAACCAGTTGCATACATGCAGCTTAGTTTCAAAAGTTGCTCTTTTCCACCTCTTGCTCATATTTAATGCTCAAATGTTGGAGCTGGTTAATTTCTTAGGCATGAATGCTTTATCAGGATTGAAAGATCTCAATTTCTAAATGGAGGAGGAGTTTACTTTTTTCACTGATAGATTGCCCGGACTCGTCTTCATAACTATAGTTTGATTAGTATTTACCAGAATTCTCAGCATAGTATACTTTTATTTATAAATAAGTATACCAAGTACTACACATACTATATATGAAGATGCTGAATTGCCTTGGTGACATAAATTTGTGAAGCAAATTCTTGAAATTTTATAAGCTGTGAGAATGGATTTGGTTTATTAAAATAGTTGGACATAACTTCACAATGTCTCGAAAGGCATTTGTTGGTTATTTTGACTTTAACTAGAAGATTGGACTTAATGCCGCTCATGTTTTATGTTCACTTTCTTGATATGTTGAATAAGTGTCAGTGTTCAAGCTTTAGACATCCCATATCCCCTTCACGAAATCCCTAGACGTTGATCTGCCTCATCAAAATTCGTCTTCTACAAAGAATAGGATGAAGATCTTGTAGTTTAGCGTCTGTGGGTGTGCATGTTGGCAGGATTAGAGTTAAGATTGTTGTTTGATAAGGAAAGATTTTTATTTATTTATAACTTCGAGAGACGTTTATAGTTCCAATCTTAGCAATTTAGTGTTCTATATTGATTTATAAATCTAATTTCGCTCTAGCGAAATAATAGAGCTAAGTTGTGCTGATGCAACTCTAAGAAATCGATAAAAAGATGATATTTTTAAGCAGAACTATTTTTGTAACTGGCAATAAACTAATGCAGCTCCTTAATAGGAGAGCTTACTCTATTCTAATTCTATATCCTTTGGCTTTGTTTGACAGAGACTTGTTGTGGTCGGAGAAGATCTGTTTCGAGGTGGGAAAATCCCTTCCAAGTTGTTTTCTCTGCCGAAATCATCAATCAAAACCCACCCCCCATAACTATGAATAACTCATATTTTGGAATGCTGCATTATATATTGCAAATTTATACTTTGGAATTTCTTATGTTCTTTGCAAGATTCTAAACTTTTGTGTACAATTCATGCTTTATGATTGTAATTTTCTATCCCGCCTGGTTCAATTCTTTTCTTTACCATTCCTCGTCTGTCGCTTGAAAAATGAACACGAAAGAAGGGAAAACAGACCTATGTTCGAAGAAACTTTCGAGAGGATAAACTTGTGAGTAGGATAAACTTGTGAGTAGTAATCGCGCTAGTCGTTACATAAGCCCTTGAACGACTTATTAGCCAACCAGTCAACAGCAGTTTCCTTCCTTTCTAATACATCTATAATCTACTTAAATACTATCAAGTTTCGATCTCGAATGCTTACCTTTTTTGTTGATGACTTTGTAGTCTGTATATTGGCATCATACTATATGTGTTGTGTGCTCTTTATTGCTAGTTCAGCAAAAATAGTTCTGCACAAAAATATCATCTTTATATGGAAAACGAATAGTTCTGCATAAAAATATCACTCCAGAGGATGCCATTGGAAAACGAACGAATTTGATTCAGGAAGATACAATCACTTCTTTCAAAAGTTATAGCCAACGTGAAAAGTGAATCAAACCTTTTATCACTCCAAGCACTATTTATTTGGAGCCCACCCCATACAAATAATCTCACCTCTACCGATCCGTCGACTCCGCTCCTTCAAGTAGTCCCCATTTACGTAAAATATGAGCTACCTAATCAACATTTAAGTAGTAAGGTTAGAATGGAGTCGACCTGGAATAGAAGATTTCAAAAGTTGTAGAATTTTTGAATACCTAAAGTCGGTATAATGAACCCTTTTGAATAGGGTCGGGAGTCCGATACTACCTTGTCACTTCAGTCGGTTTGGATATTGCATCGGAACTTGAAACACTCAAATGCTATTCTTCCGTTTCTATTGGTTACCTCAAACAAGTGTTATACAAAAATCATATTTTAAATTATGTGACATCACATGTGATTTGATAAAAGTTTCCATGAAAAACTCGCTTTTCCTCAAAAAGGAGAATCAAAAAGAAAGTAAAATAAAAACTAACTCATGGGGACAAAACCAGACATGGCAGGTGGAGAGGATTGATCAAGATCTAATGGTACAAGTTCACCTCGTTCGACATAAGAAAACGTACCGTAGTGGCAGCTGCAATGGCCCGACCCCGACCCCCAGCCCTCAATGCCGACACCGACCCTACTTATATTCTTCTACTTTTGTTAGAAAACGAACGCTGGTTTTGTCCTTTGGGATTAGGAACAAACTGCGCAGCCTTCGGCGGCCCCTCCTCCCACCGGGAATATTCGTGAGCACATATTGAAAGAAACATAAATTGTGGGTCCTCCACAGTAATTACACGTATCTGCCATTGGCTAACTAATATTCTTTATGTCAAATGGTAGGTAAACATTGTAAATTTATTTACTTCAGTAACACTGAATTTCATAAATAAATATTTATTTTATTTTAGTTGAAACAAAGTATAATCGCCTTGCAATTAAACTTTGGACCACCCCATTTAAGAACATGAGTCAGCACTAAAAATAAAGGGAAAATTTGGTGCAGTACCCTAAAAAAATTATGTATTTGATTAATACCTTGAAATTAACTTAAACTACTATTACTGTATTAATTACATTCAAAACCTTAACATCCACAACAAAAACCCAAATCAGAAGGAGAAATCCGGGTCTTCTAAGTGTTCACTTATTATACTCCACGTTCAATCTCCGCCGACTATAGCAGTTGGCCTTAATCCCGGTGCAATCCCTTTTGGCGATCCTAATTAAGGCGATCTGGAGGTGTCTACATTCACTGCGGCAATTGAGGCTCACCAGAAACGGATTACTGAGGCTATTTTGGGTCATGCTCTTCAAATTTTCTCTGATAAAAATGTTAAAATGAAAACGCAAGTACTTCGTTGGGGATTCAAAGGAGAAGATTTGTGAAGCTGTAGAGCAGTTGAATGCTGATTTACTACTGATGGGGCTCCGTGCTTTTGGTCCCCTTAAAAGAATGTTTTTGGGAAGTGTAAGCAACTATTGTTCAAACCATGCACAGTGCACAGTTGTGATTATTAAGAACAGCTCTTGAGAAGCCATTTTGAATTTTGAGCACGTGACGCTGATGCAGTTGTTCATGTAATCGTTGTAATTGTATTGGAGGTTCTCTTAATTTATGGGATATTAAGTTGTGTACAAAGTTCATCTGCTCTAATAAGTTAAAATCTGTTGATGTTGATTGAAAAAAAAATATCGGAAGGGGAAATCCTTGAATCAAAAAACTCTCGAGAACAAAGACTCCGTCTTCAACTCCAATGTTCTTGTAGAGAGAAAATATTACCCACCAAATTAATGTTGCTGCGTCTTTGAAGTTTTAACAAGAGTTTGCCACTTGGACAATTGGGTGATTTTGGGGGGCGAATCTTGAGCAAAAAAATTTTCTTGCACTGTGAATGCACGAATTTTGGTTAATCTTTGTTGATATTTGGTCGATTTTATCTATGGTCAAAGTAGGTAAATTAATATCATGAATCAAAGTCATCTAAGAAAAAATCTGGGAATATAGAAAGAAATTCAAACTTGAAGAATTACACTCGTATAAATTTGAATGAAATATTGAATAAACTTTGTTTTTGAGGTTGAACTTTGAATATGAGTAGTTTTTTCATTTGTTTATATTTGAAGCATGTTTGGGCATAGATTGTGATGAGTTTGTGTATAAATGCATAAAAAAAAAGTCAATAAATTTGGAATTAGCTCCAAAACTATGGTAAACTCTTTCCCTTTGATTTTCTAAGATACTATCAAGGTGTTTGACAAAATGTCTCAATTGGAATTTACCATTTTAAAAGTTTCATAGTAATAAATGGTGAAAGCATAATGGTGTCAGTAACATGCCAAAACTTGAATTGTGTACAGCATTTTTCACGGAATTTCTAGACGTGGCATCATAATTTTTCAAAAAGTTGCCTTCTGATTAGCAAATTAGTGATACTCATATCTCTGTCCTAACTCTTTTTATGTATTCATATTAGATACTTCTATCTTGGAAAAGTATACAATTCATTTGTCCAATAAAATTTTTTAATCATAAAATCAAGATTGAACTTGTTTCCTCTGTGTTACAATTTATGCATCACAAAAGTACTACTTTGAAGAACTTGACATTTAAACACATAGACTAACGCAGTAATTAAAATATTCGTTCAATTTGAGGATTGAACTCATATAACTCATTGACCTATGAGAGCATTCGCCTCTCAAAATGAATACTAAAGAAAGAGGGCATACCTTTGTTAAGATGGGTTCTATATATCAATTGGATGTTATAGAATCGTTTGTTGATTAAAACCTACATATGAAGTTGAATCGGCTGTTGTTCATAAATAATTTGGTTTGTTTATATCTATCTATCTTTAACGGTTTTGATTTGTTCGACATTTTCCCTTTAAAGTTATTATGTGTCGACTTGTTGATTAAAACCATGATTTCAGTACTACATTGGGAAAAAAAAAGTGGATTTTTTTTAGTGTTTGTCACTTTCTTTTTTTATTTTGGGTCTTTTTTTTTTTAGTTTAACACTTTTAGAATTTGTGTCACTTTTTTTTTATTTTCAGTCACTTTTTTTTTATTTTATCACTTATTTTGAATGTGTATCACATTTTTTGTATTTGTCATTTTTTTAAGGTAGAAATGAGGATACATTTGAAGAAGCAAGGATATATGAATGCAAATGACTGACAAGCAAACAACGATGGTGTTTAAATTATGACATTTTGCATTCTTAGTTGTTATGTATATTGGTGAAATTTTGGCTGCATCTTTTTGCCATTTTTATTTTTTTATTTTATTTTTTGTTACTTTTTTGAGTTTTTGTCACTTTTTTTCTGTTACTTTCTTAAAGTTCCTCTTACTCTTTTTAGTAATAAACATCATTTTTTTAATAAAAGTGGCATTGTATGTCTTTTAACTTCTAGTGATAAACATCACTTTTTTGTATCTTTTTTAAGTAACAAACATAGGTTTTGATTAATGTTGTTACTTTTTTTAATTTTTGTCATTTTTTGAGTGTTTGCCACTTTTTAAAATAGTGTTTGTTACTTTTTTTATGTGTCAATTTTTAGAATTTTTATCACTTTTTATTATTTGTTACTTTTATAAAATTTATTTCACTTTTTTTAGTGACAAACATATGTTTTGATTTGTGTCACTTTTTTTAGTGTCAATTTTTTAATGTTTATCACTTTTGAGTGTATCACATTTTTGGAATTTTTGTACTTTTTTATTATTTGTTACTTTTTTTAAAAAAAATCTGTCACTTTTTTTAGTGACAAACCAAGGTTTTAATTGGCGTTTTGTCACCTTTCTTTTTTTTTTTTTTTTATATTTGTAACTTTTTTTCCTTTTTGTAGGATTGAGATTTAATAATTCCTAAAAAATGTAAGTTTAAAGGAAAAGTCATGTTATATTCAACGCACAAGATAATAATAATGGACTTAAATGAAAAGTTTAGTCATTTTATTGAATTGATTTCAATATTTTAATAGGTGTTTTGTTACTTTTTAAAAATTTTGTCACTTTTTTTAGTGTTTTTCATTATTATTTTTTAATTTCTGTCACTTTTTTGAAATTTCAATCCACTTTTTGAATGACAAATATCATTTTTAAATAAAATAACATTGTATGTCACTTAACTTTAAGAAGACATTATGTCACTTTTTTATAAAAAAATGATATTGTATTACTTTTTTATTATTTAAAAGTGACACTTAATTTTTCACAGTATTTTTTACTTTTATAATATTTTTTATATGATTTTTCAAAAGACCATTAATTTTAGGAGTATTTTTGTAAGTTGCCCAATAATTTAGAAGGGGCAAATAATTGGCCAAATCTTATAAGATCTGTGGATGATCTACAAACCCCTTCCCGACTACAAATCCCACCCAAACCTGAAACCCTCAATTTCCACCAAAACACCCAAATTCAAGAAATTGAAGTAGTGAAGTCATGGGTGTCAATTGAAGCAAGTAATAACCACATAATTTTTTTTGTAATTTCATTTATATGATATGAATATGTAGGTTCAGACTGTTTTGTGAGATGAACTATGAAAGGATCTGATGGTGTGTTTCAGAGTTTTGTTTATTTGTGATTTATTACATTTCAATTCTAAATATGCAAATTTGTGTTTGAAATGCAAATAATTTCTAGAAAGTTCTATTGTTAGTAAATTTGTGAACATGAATATATGATATGGCACGTCTTAAAATAACACATGTTTATTTCATAATGAAAATAGCCGTGGAAAGATTTTATAAATCTCTTGAGAATGTGAATAATGTTGATAAGATGTCAAATAGAAACGATTCTGATGTTGGACAACTTTTCTGTAGCTCTGAATTAAGAACTTCAATCTTGAATTACAATGACCTCAACGCTCTTGTACAGAAGTTAGTTTTGATAAATAAGAGTAAAGCATATCCGTTAGTTTACTGACTTGGCACTAATTACTCTAATTGTTACTGTTGTGGTAAATAGAGTATTTTCTGTCATGAACATTGTGAATGATAAATTGCGCAATTGGATTGGAGATGAGTGGACAAATGATAGCCTTATTGTTTATGTGGAGAAAAATATATTTTTATAGATAGATAATGAAGTGATTGTACAAAAATATCAAAGTATGAAAATTCGTAAAGAACAATTGTAAGGTATATCATTTTTAGTATAGTGTTTGTGTTATAATTTTATTTTTTTACCTTCACTAATATCATCCACTAGAAAAAAAATCTGGGTCCGTCCCTTGTTAGCTTATCTATTACATATAGTTATGGAAGAAATAATGTAGCGAAATTGTGTGTCGTCATGACTAGGGTAGAGCTGTATAAAGAGATGGGTTTTCAACGTGGAAATTGAGCGATATTCAGCAGTGGTAGTAAATTGGTAAACAAACCATTTATGCAGGTTTTGGTATTTGTGGGATTATTGGGATGAGTTATTAAAGTTGATTAACGACATCAATTTCACTATTTTTCATCACTATAGAGAAGCAAATAGAACAGCAGATTCTCTAGCCCGACAAAAGGCGGGTGGTCTCACAACTAGGTACATGCATCTAGATCAAATGTATTATTCATATAGATAAACTTAATTTTCCTAACTTTAAGCAATAGTAGTGAGGTGGATCTGTTAGCTTTATTGCTTGGTCATTGCCTCTTATGGCTATTTGGTTTTTGTGTTTGTTGGTTGGTTTTGTTGATTGAATAAAGTTCGAAGGTGTCGCCCTCCTTTCACAAAAAAAAAAAGGATGACGACATTTTCCCTTCTCCTTTGTATGCAAAAGGATGGAATGTTAAATAAATCGAGCCGAACAGGCTCACGCTCAACCAAGTTGAGCAGACTCACACTCGCATGTGAGGCAAGCCAAGCACAAGCCAACTTGCTTTACCAAATTGTGGCTCTGCTCACACCAGCCGAGTCAACTCGCGAACTAACAATTTTTTTTATTATTGAAATTGCACTTTTCGCTTGTTACAACAAGCTGGCTCTCAAATCGTTAGTGAACCGACTAGCACGAAAAATTTGCTACTCAACGCATCGACTTGTCCCACTTAACACCCCTAAAAGAGAATCAACTGGAGATCTAAAAGATGAAATAAGAAAGATATTCTTCATGAAGTAATAATGAACTATTCTTTCAATTTCTACTTATAATCTGATAAACAACATTTTGTTAACCAAACATCTCAATGAAGTTATAAGCGTTTAAACCAACAAAACTAATTTAATTTCACAATATGCGTGTTAATAGCGTATTACAACCTTAAGCTTGACTAGAGACGTGCCAAAGCCCGGTTTACACATCTACAGTGTGTTCTTTTATATTCTAGTTCCTTTTCAGTTTTCGACACTAAGGATACTCGAAGAAGAAAACTTATCTTCAACCCGTAATAGAAACTAGCAAGCATTTAAAAAATGCAGGACAGTCGAGAAGTTCAAAGACAACAACAAAGAGGATGGAACCAAAAGTATAAGCAAAGATTTACAACTAAATAAATTAATGCTTCGTTGCATCAAGAAAGCCCGATAGAAAAACTATACTAGACAACATGTTCATCCCAGAATAGAACTAGATCAGCCAAGCTTCAAGCCGAAGTATCTGCGATAACAATCTAAATTAACCAGACCTGTATGTATATTCCGAGCTAACTGAAATCTACTGGTAGTTTCCAAAATGATTGGTCGGGGCTTGCCAGACTGTACCTGTAACATGTACAATAAGTATTCGTTAGGCGAGAATACAAGTTTGAAAGTGAAACCAAGTGATTGACAAAAATTATAAACAGTATTAATGTATGTTTGAAAAGTGTTTATAATCTGCTAAAATTATATATAAATTGAAATAAGTGGTGGTGAATAGTACATGTATGGAAGTGACATGAGCGTTTATAAACATGAGCCAAACATATGCTATATAATGTGGAAAAATGCGAAAGATGTCCCTAACAGCAGAAAGCAAAAAAATAAATAAGAACATTAAAAAAGTTAATGTGAAACCTCTGCAATCAAAGCAAGTCCAAACTGCACGTAGATGAAAAACAGAATGCAGCTGTCGACTACTTAATTCGGTTAAAGAGACAGTAAAAAAATTGCACGTGCAATTCTCAGTTGAAAACATGCTTGATAACCATATGACAGGGAAAAACAAAAAAAAAAAAAAAAAAAGACAAAAAACAAAATTCACACGTCCCTGACAGCACCAAGTTCTTTAAGCATCATGATATTCCATCATTGAGCATTGATGAATAGTTCTATAGATCTCACTTTGAAGTAGAATGTAGAATAAAGCCCCTATTTGGGCTCCATTAATTCCAAAAATTTTCTCCCTACTTTCCAACCACACTTTATCAAATAAAATAATATTACACAAACTCAAAACTTTTTCTTTTTTTTTAACCACATTCTTCAAAAAATCACTATTACAAAATATATCTTTTTCCTAAAACAAATTTTTGGAGCTCAAACAGAGGCAAACTTTAACTACGCATGAAGATCAAATAGTTTGTCTATATTAATTTAGAAAAATCTTCTATGAAATAGACCATGACAAAAATTAAAGCCCAAACCAGAATAAGGATAGGTTAGCAAAGAATGCTTGAGAAACCAAAGATTAGAGACAAAAATGTGGCAAATCTAATGTTGTTGGCATGGTTATTGGAACAAAAGACTTGTACGTTTGATGCCTACAAATCAAAATTCATTTTTAAGGGGGAGAATTTGCAACCACTTCTGAAAATAGAAGTATACTAGTCAAAAAAATTCAAACACTAGACAATTACGAATCCAGAAGTAGTGGACAAAATTCATTTTTGCCTCTAAAAAGTGTCTTGTGGGAGAAATTTCCTCAATTTAAAATTACACTGCTTCCTCCCTTGTATTGTAAACCTATCAATGGAAATGCTAGAATTATTTAATAATGCTCAGCTTTAACCAATCATATGAAAACATATAAGCCACAAAAATTGTTTCAGATAAAAAATAACAAACCACTGGCAGCCTTCATCAAGTCAGCAAATGAAGTATAGCACAGACAGCGCACTACATCAAATGGAGGGACACATATTGTCTACACTCAACAGCGCTGGGCAAGAATCAGGCAGCCACACACTGCCTGAAGAAAGAATAGTCTAGAACAGGTGCTGCATTTGCTTTATGGAACAATCTAGACAGGCTAAAACTCGGGTAACGTAGGCAGGGATGCAAGGTTCTAGAAACTGAGCAAGCTGCCTGCGCCAGATTTTGTTGGAGACTTCCAGCACCTAGTTGGCTGATTATTTTATGTATATAGACATGTGGGGATTTCATATATATGTCTAGAAACAAATGTAGATCGTTGGATCAAATGAATCCTAACCATCCATTCTAGATGGATCATTTGTAATCTCATGATTTTCAAGTTGTAAGAGCTCTGTAAACACAAGCACTTCACATACTCTCTTGTGCTCTCTAAATATTTCTAGCCTTAGTTTATTTCTCAGTTGTGCCAATGCTTAACAAGTATGCTAGTAACAATGGCCGACTTAGGGCAGAAAACTGTGATATTCAAAAGGCTGCATGGTGCTTGAAATTTGCAAGTCCGTCAAAGTACACTTCAAATAAGTAGACTTATAAAAACAAATACAAAGTAAGTTAAGATCAACCAGAACAACCACACACTATAATGCTCAATTTAATTGGGCAATAACTGAATTCATAAAAAATTTCGGATTTTAATAACAAGACTCGACCTTGTATAGATACCAAGACTATCATCTAAGATCAGCACCATTCCACGCCAAGCACATTACAAAGCCACAATCCAATAAAACTTACAGCATAGAAATGAAAGTTAAGAGAAACCCTAAGTTTAGGATAGATCAGTTAATAATGGCTGGACACATGATTCCAGCATTGTCCGAGAGACAAATGGTAATGCATATATCAGAAATTTGCACTCGAAATTCATCAAAAGTCAAAACATGCTATTCGTTCCTACTCATAAAATACGACAAACTACCGCCAGCAATTAGCACCACTAAATCCAGATTCACAAGGCCACCAACATCCATAGAACGTATTAAAAGTCGTCTACATTTTCATAGTAATCACATATATTCATCAATATAAAAAACCAACTTGATCATCGTCTTTAATACTTACAATTTCGTGAATTGTTCTTCAAGCGCTTTAGTTTCTCGACCTGGACCTGAGAGTCCATGAAAATTTTCATTCTTTGAATCTCCAAATCCTTGGCAAACTGCATTCTTTGCTTCTCCAACTCCACCATCTGCTGCTGCTTGGCAGCCTCCACTTTCTCGTATATCTCCCCTAACCTTGTTATGGCCTTGGCTAACCTCCTATACCCCTCGCCTACCAACCCATCCCCCTCCTCGACCGGCCTCCTCCTTTTCATCCCTGCCACCGGCGGCTGCCCGAGCCATGTTTCATCCTCATCCTCGTCTTCTTCCTCCTCTTCCTTGGCCTCGACTGCTGCAGCCGCCGCAGCCATCACAGAGAAATTCCTCTCGGTCAAATTCCCATTCCCGGGCCTCTTTGACCTCGGCCCCACCGGCACCGACCATGGCACCTTCGGTAGAGGACTAATCGAATCTGGCGAACTTCTCCGGTTGGTCATTGTTGTCTTCGTCGGCGGCGGCGAGGGAGATACCTCCGGCGATAGAGAAACTCTCCGACGAAGTTTTTTCTTATGACCATTGCTGGGATTGCTATTAGCCTTCGAGAAGGTATCACCGATGAGGGAATCGAGGCTGTCGAAGTGAGGCCACGTGGAGGCGTATTGGCCGTTGGATTGAACTACCTTAGTCTTCTCGATCTTGTACTTCTTCTTGACGGTGTCGACGCGATTTTTGCACTGAACGTCGGTGCGGTGGAGCTTCTTCGAGTGGGCATGGAGGGCGTTGACGGCGTCAGCCACCTCTTGCCAGTGCTTCTGTCGGAGGTTACCACGGTTAAGCTCCAGGTAGTGAGATCCCCATGCCTCAATCAGCGTCCGGGTCGCCTCCTCCGACCAGCAATCCTCCCGGACGGGGAACGCCGGGGTCCGGGCCGAGGTGGGACACTCCGATTTCGGAGCCTCCGGTGAAGACTCGGTTTTGGTAGTGACTGGCGGAGGAGGAGATGGAGGCACTCCGTCGTTTTCGTCGTCGGTCATGGAATCGGTGGGGTGGTGGAAAGAGGGTGAACGGTTAGGGGAGGTGGTGGTGGAGAGCGGCGGCGAAGGGGTGGAGGAACGTGACATGTGGGGCAGTCGGTACATGCGCCGACGAAGGGTATTTTTGAAAGAAAATTTTTGGGCTTTGACAAATTTAAACCGGCTTTGACAAATCAAAATATTAGGTGACATCATCTTTTACATTGTATCACAGGACAAAATATCATTACAATTAAAAAAACGATTTTTTCGTCCATAATTTTCAAAAAATAAAGGCAACATCAAAGTTAATGTAAATAAAAAAGTGCACATTTAGCACTATTATTGCCACATTTATTGAATATTTTTCATGAATTTTGTATTTTGTCCGACCGAAAAAGAGGTAGTGGGTTTTTGGAGGAAAGCCTGCAAATCGAATTGTAATAGATCTATGGTTTGAGACACATTAACGTATAGGTCATTATAGTGTTATCGTTTGTTTATTAATCAAAATGATATACATCAACTTATATCTCGACCAGATTATTAAGGAGTTTGTGATAAGATCGAATAAATCATTAATTTAGAAGTATTTGTGAAGTTTCAAGTCGAGCCCTTCTCAATATATTCAATAAGATTTCCCAACTGTGAATTTAAAATAATTGTATTAATATGGAGAAGAGCATTCGGATAATACATGAATGGGAAAATTGGTAGATGTTATACTACTATCTTAGATGGAGCACTGTGGAGCAAACTCAATGAAGTGTGTCACACATCGTCTTGGATCTTCAAAGAGGTAAAAATGTGCAACAAAGCCTTCTCAGTAATAGAATGACTCATGTCATAATGGATCTTTGATGATATTGACCAAACTTTCAATGATGTCCTCAATTTGGACCGGGAATAGTTGTCATTCCATTATGGTTCTCCAAGAAATGTGTTGGTCTAACATTAATCATTAGAGGGTTTCAATTTATTATTTTTGGAGAATAGATGGGTAATCATGTAGTATATTTGAAAGAGGTTGATCTCTTTGATTCTCTCATATATACACTGAACCCATCATCTCATTGGTTAACATATTGAAACTCACTCAACAAAGTAGTGTCACCTATTGCCTTGGTCCTCATAAATGCATAAAATTGCACGTATTCCACGGAGTGAAGTGAAATCATTAAAGTTGGGGCATGCCAATGCCATCTCGGATCATCAACCCATCTCAAAACAATCGAAGTGACATACCATAAAGCAAGCCATTAGGCTTACAAGTGAAACGAATAGGTGAGTGCAGTTCATACAACTTATCCCAGTTAACATGTAACTACGTGAGCCTTGTGTGTGCAAAATTGATCTGATATTCAAAAATCGCAAGCACATCACAGAAAGATTATTTTTGCGGAAGGCAAATGTAGATGGTTCATATACTCTTACTCTTTTCAAGTTAACAAACACGTCTTAATTCTTAACTACACTCGTCATCTAAATATTGTGAGCATCGGTTTGTACTTAATCATTCTGAAGGCAAACATTAATCACCTTCTACAAATGGTTAAATGGTTTCAAATTCAAGGTATTCTATAAATTTTCGGCTAATTTCAATGGTGGCCACCTAACTTTATACTTTATGTCACAATGGCCACCAAATTTGATTTTGTTTCACTATGACCACTCAACTTTATACTTAGTGTCACCATGACCACACAATTTGATTTTATTTCACCAAGGTCATTCAATTGCATATAACGTTTCACTAGGCCACCTAATTTCATATAATATTTCACCATGGACACTCGGCTTCTTTTTAATGCAAAGTTACAATTTATCCCTTTTAAAATTAATGAAAATAGTAAAAAAAAAAAAGACAAGTGGCCATGATGAAATATTATATGAAATTGAGTGGTCATAGTGAAACGTTATATGCAATTGGAATATCATGGTGAAATAAAATCAAATTAAATGGCCATAGTGACACTAAATATAAAATTGAATGATCATGGAGAAACAAAATCAAATTAGGTGGCCATGGTGACACAAAGTATAAAGTTTGGTGGCCACCAGTGAAATTAACCCCTAAATTTTTACTTTGTCAAAACTTAGAGTCTATCATCTTTATCATTTTCAAGTCATTTTCTGTTTTCGATTTTTCAAAACACTGAAAACACGTTCTCTTTCCTATTTTCGAAAACGCGTTTTTGAAAACAAGTTAAAAATTTACAAAGAAAACACAAAACGACAAATTTGTCGTTTTTGGTGTTTTCAGTTATAATCAAGTCAAAATTNTTTTCTATTTTCGATTTTTCAAAATAGTGAAAACACGTTTTCTTTCCCATTTTCAAAAACGCGTTTTTGAAAATAAGTTCAAAATTTACAAAGAAAACATAAAACGAAAAATTTGTTGGTCTGAGTGTTTTCGGTTATAATTAAGTCAAAATTTTCAAAACGCGTCTCGAGTGTTTTCAAAACAATTTTTCAAAATGTCAAAAAGAACACATTTTCAACAATCTCAAAATTGATACTCAAAACACAACACAAAATGAATTCAAAACTCAAAACACAAAACTGAAATACAAAGAGAACAACCCCTTAGTTCCTTGGATAATTCGAGGTTCTTCACCTTCAAGAAAGTTTTCGAGTTTTGTTTGGTAGTTTCTCTTCTCCTTTAGCAGTATATTCATCTAGTGTGTGTTTATGTGTGTTGCAAAGATATTTTGGGTGTGAGGACTATGGCTCATACCTTAGTCACAAACACACACAAGAGAAAGGGAAGAAGAAGATTATTATGACTTGAAATTATTTCAAAAATTTAAAACTCGGCTGAATGACTGGATTCAAGTGAATTAGCTTTTCATCCAATGTTCATGATTAATTTTGAAAGGTCGATTGATGTCAGTAAATCAAGTTCTTATCACGAATATCTCGTAAAGTTCCTTAATATGTTATTGCTGAAAATCAAAACTGTCTCCTTTTTCACATTATATTTATATATGATATCCCTTCTAATGTGATGGAAAAAATGTTCATCTTATGAATATTCATATACCACCCCTAGCCATCTTGTACATAAATTGATTTGACATAAAAAGGGAAGAGAGAGCAAAAAAAAAAAATGCAATATAAGACCTTAATCAACAGGACTATGGATGTTCTAGCCAAAATTTAACATGCCAACTGACGCCACCCCCACGATCAACGACCTCCTGCCGGAACCCATCCTCTCCAACATAATCGCAGCCGGGTCGGATATTCGCAGCCGCAACTCAGCCGCCTTAGTCTGCCACAAATGGCTCCTCTTAGAACGCGCCACCCGCACCACCCTCACCCTCCGTGGCAACATCCAGGACCTCTACATGGTCCCTACTTCCTTCCGATCCATAACCCACCTCGATTTATCCCTTCTCTCTCCCTGGGGCCACTCCCTCACCTCCTCCTCAGCCGCCTTCACAGCCGACCATGCAATAATAGCCCACTACCTCCGCCACGCCTTCCCCGCAGTCACTTCCCTCACGCTCTACGCCCGCAATTCGTCGACTTTACAGCTACTGGCTCCGCTGTGGCCTAATTTGAAGCAAGTGAAGCTCGTGAGATGGCATCAAAGGCCCCAATTTGCCACCACTGGTGAAGAACTCGAGATTTTGTTTCAACAATGTAAGAGCCTCTGTTCTCTTGATCTTTCGTCGTTTTATTGCTGGACTGATGATGTTCATTTTGCTCTGGAATCGAACCCATTAATTTCATCGAATCTCACTTGCTTGAATCATTTGAACCCATCATTTTCTGAGGGGTTCAAGTCTGATGAGATTAGGGAAATCACTAAGGCTTGTCCCAATGTGAAGGAATTTCGAGCTGCGTGTATGTTTCATCCGAGGTACATTGGGTATGTTGGAGATGATGGTCTTGTATATATAGCAATGAATTGTCCTAAACTGGCAATTCTTCATTTAGCTGATACCTCGTCCTTGTCGAATTTGAGGGGGGATCCCGAACACGAGGGGTTTACGCAAGAAGATGCGAGGATTAGTGTGCCGACTTTGATTGTAGTGTTTTCTGGGCTTCCATTGCTGGAAGAGCTTGCTTTGGATGTTGGTAACAATGTTAGGGATAGTGGTCCTGCATTAGAGGTACTCAATTTGAAATGCCCCAAGTTGAGGCACTTAAAGTTGGGGCAGTTTCATGGGATTTCAGTGCCGGATGAGTCAAGGTTGGATGGAGTTGCATTGTGTGAAAAGCTCGAGTCTTTGTCAATTAGGAACGTGGGCGACTTGGATGATAGGGATTGATTGCCATTGCTCGGGGGTGTTGTAGATTGGCCAAGTTTGAAATTCAGGGTTGCAAGAAGATCACGGTGAGAGGAATGAGGACTTTTGTGCATCTGCTTCAACGAACATTGGTCGAGGTTAAGATCTCTTGTTGCAAAAATCTTGGTGCAGCTTCTTCGTTGAAAGCATTGGTGCCAATACAGAGTCGGATTCAGAGTCTTCATATCGATTGTGTCTGGGATTGTGCTGAAGAACTCCAAGATCTTGATGCAATCAAAGGTAATTTTGACCTCAACAAATTGGATCAAGGTGAGAAATTAAATCAATCTGTAGGACATACAAAGTACTTGTGAACTAACTATTACGATTATGGTGGCAATAGCAAAAGATGCAATTACTCGACTGATCTGAATTGCTCTTATTCCCGGGTGGATATCACTCATAATGGCTATGACGACGTGCAATCATTCATATGATCTGAATTGTTCTTATGCCGTGGTGGAAGTCAATAACAATGGCTATAACAACAGCAATGGATTTGATGAAAAGACATGGGATGGGCTGCAATCTCTTTTGCTTTGGATCACTGTAGGTCAACTCTTGACTCCTCTATCATCTGCAGGACTCGAGAATTGTCCCAATCTGGAGGAAATATGGATCAAGGTTGAAGGAGATTGTAGGGAAATGTCGAAGCCCTCTGAACATGAATTTGGATTGAGCTCTCTTGGAAATTACCTGAGTCTATCGAAGATGCATTTGGATTGTAAGGAAGTCATTGGCTATGCATACACTTTTGGGCGGATGGATTTGAGCTTTTGGGACGGTTTTATCTCTTAGGTATCGAAGACTTGGGTCTCACAGAACTGGATTACTGGCTTCCCCAAGATGGGGATGTTAACCAAAGGAGACTCACTTCCAGCAACCGGATTACTCCAAGAATGTTCTGCACTTCGGAAGCTTTTTATGCATGGGACAGCTAACGAACATTTCATGATGTTTCTACCGAGAATCCCAGGCATAAGAGATGTCCAATTGAGAGAAGACTATTATCCAGCACCAGAGAGTGATATGAGCACGGAGATGAGGCCAGACTCGTGAAGTCGATTTGAGGCTGCTCTAAATAGGCGCCAGATTCCCGATTGATGCAAAAGACATCTTGTCCAGTTTTCTGTTATTTCACTTCACTGGCATTTTACAACTTCGAAGAAATTTTGACAATGTAATTCATGCAATATGCCTTCTAATTCCAACACAAGACAAGCAGAAAGTCGAGTTTTCTTTGATTTCACAAAAAGGATGAACGTTTTTCCCCCATTGATATACTGAAAGGGGACGGGAAAATCACACGAGTTTACAATTTTAGCCGGAAATACGTTGTTTAAAAACCTCAACTATGCTATTTTTCTATACAAATGAACAAGCTGCATTAGCAAAGTGATAATTCGCAATCTAGTAATCGGGGAAGAATTTCCTCACAACTTGGTCGTTCATCTGGTTCTGCCCAACAATCTGCAACCATGAGATTATACTATCACGACCCTTGAGCAAATATGAAATTTCGGTAGCCCTGTCGCATTACTAGATTCTAAAACACGTACCTGCAATTAGCCTACCCAAGGGTCCTTCAGGTATCTCCAAACGCAATCCTTCATTTGCAACGGCATAAACAACCTGAATAGACGATGAAAATTTGGAATATTAAGTACTCCTATCAAGGGCCATTATATATAATGCGAATATAGAGTTCAATTTCTGTACCCGCTCTGGTGGTATACCATCCCATGGTTTATTTAGGGTGCATAGTTCCCACATTATAATGCCGAGGCTGAAAATGTCACATTTCACTGTGAAGGGCTCATTGCGTATAAGCTCTGGAGCCATCCATTCTGGTGTCCCTGCCGACGAGGAGTCCCGCATGGTTGCATCTGTCATTATCCTTGAGAGCCCAAAGTCGCAGATTTTAACTGTCCAGTGCTTGTTGACAAGGCAATTTGCACTTTTAAGATCACGATGGACTATCTTCATGCGATGTATACACATCAGCCCCCTAAGTTGCCAACAGAAAACAAACATTTAGTTTAGAGTCATCCATATAAACAATGGTTTTTTTCGTTTCAAAAACATTCTCACTATACAAACATTTGGGAAAAAAAAAAAATACACATGCTCTATCAAATTAGACACGTAAATAATCAATATTGTTAGCCGAAATCATTAGATATTTGAATTTCCCAAGAATACAGCGAGTGTTTGTCAATGCTATACGTTAACTGTGGATTTTGGGCTTTCTGGCAGAGTTTATATACGGCTCACCAATCCCCATCCTCACCTTCTGGGGCAGCCAAGTATGCGCTCCCCCTGATCAGGTATTTACATATCCCAGCAAGGTGAGGGAGCCTGTCCCTGAATTGATTTCAACATGGAACTCAAGAGTTTATTAATTATCCGCGGCCTTCTAAATTCATTGGGGATGGTATCACCTAATGCACTAACATAATGATTTAGATCTTACTGGTACCTTCCATTTTTCTTTCTCTCTCTCTTTCATTGTTGAAGTATCAAGAAATTTAAGCCCATTTAGAAAGATAAACCACTCTGTTCATTAATGTTCTGATTGTACCCTCTGCTCAGAATGAAACCTTACAAATGCAAGGTACCAGCTAAAAATTCACCTAAAGATCGTGGTAAATTTTAGAAATCAAAGATTGAAGTCATAATCCAAGAACTATCATTTAAAGGTTTGAATGCCAGAACCCACAGTAGGTGACAGATATAGTACCCGAGGAAATTCAAGAGAAAGGGTACTGTAACTGCCATTACCATATCCCCAAAAAACTGTGAACTGCAAATCTTCCAAATAGCCAAGCAGTCATTTTCACCTATTGATGTTTTGACTAGCGTCTATCCTCAAAGTAATATATCCATTCCCCAAAAAGTATTAAGAAAACAAATATTCCAATTGATCCATACGGCAGTACTAAGTTTAGCTATATTCCAAAGGTTTCATTTTTGAGGTGGTTTAGTAATATTTATCTTCTATGTAATGTAACATAAATCTTGATCTTGATTCCATCTACTGAGGGCTGTGGTCTCCACTCAAATACATGACCTAATGTAGTTGCTAATGTTCTAGTTGCTTTGGATCTTCTAATATGTATTGAAATGAACTGAACAACTGGCGTGTTGTATCTGACCCTAACTCATTGGTAATAAAGCATTTTTATCTTTGGTCATCACAATCCTTTATACAACTTAAACCTGAGATTTGAGTCTTACCTGATTCAACACAATATTTTTGCTATACTCCCTCAAACTCAAATTTTTTTGTCTCTAGAATTACATAATCATCCAATAATAAAAAATGCATTTCTATCTAGATTCAACAATTGTTCATTGTATGTTAGTAATTCAATATTGAGGAAAAAGGGCACCATAAGTTCAGTCACCCCGAAAATAAATTAGAAAGTGGAGGATTGAAAAATCCTCAGATGTACTTCCCTAAGACTTTCTGGCATTGATTTCGACAAAAAAGCATGTTCAAAAATTATCCAATCATTCAAGATGATCATTACTGGAACACAGTTTTTGATGTATCCAAAAACTTCAACCAACCTGCATATGTCACGCAGCATTTTAATCCTCCTCCGCCAGCTCGGCTTATTCTTCTGGCCACTCAAATGAATCAAATAATACAATGATCCCATTTCCATGTATTCCGTGACCATTGACAGCCGTGGAGGCCTTGTGCAGGCACCAAGGAATAATATGACTGCAAGAAAAGCACAAGTTAGATTGCGACATTTATGTTCGATTGTAAATCCAACTACAGATTCACCAACAACCTAACTAGAAAACATGAAAATATTAAGCGCCCCTCTCCATGTTCTATATAAAAATATTATTTGTATAAAACATGTATAAATATACAAGTGTAGAACATATATTAATATTTTTCAACAGGCATAAATGCCACACAAAAACAGCAAGTTCCAACTTTCAAGTGAACATGGTTGAAAATTATAGAGAGGTTGACACATTAAAATCAAATATTTAATTTGTGAACATTTTTCATACACCAATGAGGCTAGCTCAAGTGGTAAAACTCTTAGGCCCTGCAACCACAACGTCCATGTTCATGCTAAAATATAGAACAAACGTCACCATTTTGCTCAAAAGAATGAGAAAAACATAATATGCATTTAGACTAACAATCACCAATTAGAAATAATATGCCCCTATTTGGTGGATCTTAAAATTAGATTTAGTAGATTTTGATAAAAGTTGATGAAATGCGTGATTAAAATTAATTGTTGACTTTGACTTGGTATTTTAATTTGATTAGAACAAACAGGGCCTATATTTTGTCAATTTAAAATGATCCTGTCATAACCTTTACACAAATTTCTCCCACAATAAAAGGTAGGTTGATAATTTGGTCAAAACCATTATCCAAAATTGATCTTTTTTGAGGAATTTAATATACATCTTAATACTAATTTTATGATTGGATAACAAGTATATAATGAATTAATGACGTCAAGATTGTATTGCTGTTATGGATATCAGTTTTTTGTTTTTAACCAATAGTTTTCAGTTTTCCATGACTATGACTTGCAGTGTAGGTGTACTAAATTAAGCTAGTAAAAAGGTTTGGACTTCAAGAAAAGGAGGAAAGAAAAGTACCATTTGGGTGCCGAAGGCGACTGAAAAAAAAAAAAGTGGAACCAGACAAAATTGCAATGTTAGAATGATATAAAGAAAGACGAATAAAGAAAACAAAAAAATGATTGAACAAACAGGATGACACCTGAGAATGGATATTTCATTGCAAAAGTCCTCCATGTTTTCAACAGTAAGATCTTGCTCCAAAAAGACTTTAATAGCAACTTCCGTTCCATTCCAAACACCACGAAAAACTTCCCCAAAAAACCCTGGATGTAATCCCATAAATTAAATATTAATTGCCAACACTGAAAGTTAGTAACAGATGACTAAACTGAAATGTACCAGTAAATGAAGCAAATAATATATCATATTGATTTTCATAGTTTAAAAAATCTATTTGAAGTTTACGCCTTGCCTCACAGAACGTGCCCGATTAAGCCTCTCCTAAACAATGTCGATGTCTTATGAATTCAGGGCCAACTCTACACCTCATATCTTCATGCCCACTATTTATTAAGTTAAATTATAAATTGCAGGACAGATACATGAAGTGTAGCTGGAGATCAACTCCACAGATTGATTACTCAAATTCAAGTTTTCTTTACCACTTCTGTTTCCTCCCTTTGATTTCACCTTCAGTGTTGAAAGCAATTTGACTTGGCTAAACAAATTGTCTTCACTGTATAGTCCTATGCTAATAATGGCGTTAGGAAACCCAAACTCCTTTTATGTTACACTTCAATTTCAAAGCATTTGGTCAAGTAGAAGGGAAATCGGACTATAAACTTTCAGAGTATGATAGATATAATTATTTGTTCAATTTTTTTTTTCTTTTAGACAATTAAACATCTGGTCCTGCTGCAAGTCTCTCTTATTTCCTCTCTAATACAAGTAATATAACAACAAAAATAATAATATTAATGGCAATGCGTACCAATCCCAACACGAGTGCCAACAGTTAACTCCAAAAAATCAATATTCCATTCTTCAAATGGCAGCAGAGGCTTGCTCTGGAACATAGGTAGTCCCAGCACTCTGTTCCATGCCGAAACCATTTCTTCTTTTACCTTGTGATTTCCTATTCTCTCTGGGGTTGGACTGCTAAATTCATGAGGAGATGAAGGTAACGACAGTGCCTTATGAGAGTTGTTTTGCCTTCGAGGATCATACAAGGAAGACCTTCCACCAGACATTTTATCCTGATCAGGAAGTGTTCAATGGCAACGTAAGCAAGAAATAGTTTAACATTATTTAGGAATCAAAGGTCTTGAAATATGAATTACAGGTGTGGTAAACTGTGTGCAATATAGAGACTTTAGCATATAATCAGAAATTAAAAATTTTGATCTTTTATGTATTCTAAAACTTGTTTAGTGAATCAAGCAACAGACCAGGTGCTTACAAACAAGGTCCAGAATACACAATATATTAGATTCAATGCAAAATGCCCTTGTATTCAATTCTATGTTTAAAATGACTACCTTGTTTAGAAACCCAAGTTCTTTTAGTGACTTAATTTAAGCAACCATAGAATAAAAAGCAAGAAGCTAATGGGGCTAACCACCTTTAAAGATACAATTGCATGAATGGTTTGAAATTGACTTCTCAGTTAAACTTCAGCTAAGAAACACAATGGAATAGCAAACAGCGAAAATAGTGTTGATCCGGGAGGTGACAATTGCTAAAAAAGAAAGCAAGTGGCTTATGGGACTGCACATCTTTACTATTCCATGAATGGATTGAAATAGAATTCTGAATTGAACATCAGTTATGTTAAGAAAACAATGACATAGAAAACAGCAAAAAAGGCATTGATCCGGTTCCAACGAACCAATGATTCAATTATTTCGCATTATACGACTACTGGTTCGTGTTTTGTAAGGATATGGATAAAGTTAAAAGGATGCTTTGAAAAAACGACAAACAATGTGAGCAAATTAGCTGTAATTAGTTTTATTCCCCCATTATATATAGCTGACCTCATTAGCATAATTTAGGGAGATGTTAGGGCATAACTAGAGGAGAAATGTTAGGAAGTTGTTAGTGTTATTTTTTTTGTCTTTTTTTAAATTTGCCAGTGTAGCCTTCAGATTCATCAACGAAATATATGAAATTTCACAAAATTCATCAGTAAGAATTTGTAGCATCAGATTGCAGCTGAACTTCAGTTTTTTGATAACTAGAAGCTCGTCTGGGAAAATGCGTGGATAAAAATTAATTTGACCATTTTTTTACTATTTATAATGATTTATAACACTTGCCAAAATGATGCTAACCAAAGCCCCAGTAGATATAGAATTTGCAGAAGCGAATGAATCAAAATATACACATGCAGTTTTTAATATCAAATATCTAGACTGTAAATGTGGGATACAATTTGACTTTTAGTTGGTAGAAAATTAAACTTGATATTATGACTGCATGCCGTCAGTTACAGATACCACAACAGAGGATATACAAAAGCAAGACAAAGCCCAATTGAAATTAGAAATATAACACTTATCAAAAGTGAAAGAAAAAGAGAATGCAATGTCAAAGAAAACATACATCTTTTTGCTGATCTGTGCCTTGTTGATCAGTTGAACCAAAGGCATACACACTAGTGTCCTGTTGTTCTTTTAAGAGACGATTCTGCTTTAATGATTCATTCATCGCTCGTACAGCCCTATAGTGAGTCATAATGATTTTATAAAACAAGTGAGAAAGGAACACCATAATCTGCAGGATGTTACATGGAGAGTGGCTAGATCATGAACAATAAATCTAAAAACACTATGATTCTAGATGAAATGAACTGAGCTGAGATTCTCAAATAATTTGATCATTATAAAAATATTTGGAGCTTATTGGTTTATCTAGCAAAGCTTGATTCAATTGTTTGTGCTCACCTTGGCTGATTTTAGGTCACAACATTTGTAAGACAAGGGAGCAACAAAGAGCCAAAGCAATACATGGAAAGATATTAAAAGAACATCGATGTAACATATCTGTTAGATAAAGAAACAGAGCTCAAAATAATATTCAAGCAGTCTTCAACCTCGCGAAAAGTAACATGCCAATTATTGCCCTAATCTACTTTTATAAAGTAACATGGTAAAGATTGCATCAAGGAAACATTAACCATGAGCACATATAAGAATTACAAAATTATCTATATATTATCAATTTATTAAAATATTTATTGCTTGCATAGCTAAGCTTTCAAGTGCTTATTAGCAATGGGTCGCAGAGAATGCAGGGTTAAAAAGTAGATAAGAGTTGTGGATCCTAAAAAATTTGTGGTTAAAAATAATGTTTGACAAGCTTATGAGCACTTAAAAGCATTGCCAATCATACACTAAGAATGTTGATAAATTTTCTATAATATAACACGTAAATGAATTGTATAATCTACTGTTTCAGCATAAAAAATTCTCGTTTGGCAAAACTGATGCAAACTCGCTTCAAATGGCACTGAAAAAGGCATTTCTTATTTGCAATTTCAAGCACACCTTTTTTCCCCCTCAAGAAGTTTTTATTTTTTGATCTGCCTTCTAATGAGCATTATTTCCCCTATCCGCACTTAACCATTGTTTTAAATTAGCATCTATATTCTATGCAGTACTTATCAAGAAAGAGTACGCACGTCCAAATATGTCATCCCTTTTGTTAAGTTGAAGTCAAAACATGGATAATGAAAACCTTTTGTGGATTTAGATTTTTATTTTACAAGTATAATCTATAGCCCATGTTTTAAACTATGGTAATCACTTAGGATGCAATGAACAAAGAGTGAAAATTTTAGTCATAAACTAACAAAGAGTAATATCCTTTATAAAGGCCTTCATTAAAAGGAAAAGAAACAATTCCTATGTGGTAATAAGAGAGCGTGTATGTAAGAAAACAAATATTGACCTTACGATGTCATCACCAATTTCGGGAGTCATGCTTATACTTCTTCTCCTTGTTCTCCGAGTTTCTGGTGTTGAAGCACCTTCTGACCTGGGGCAAATTTCAACTTCTAATTCAGCCAAAACCAACAACTTCAAACTTCAAAAGAGTTGACAACTAATAAACTAAGCTGTTCATTAGACATTCATTTCAAAGAACAAGAAGCTCCACTAACAAGAGCAAGAAATCCTAGACTAGCACATGTGCACGGTCTACAATATGCACTATCAATATCAGGGTATAGTTTGCATATTTTTGTTATCAATTCATGTAAAGAGTATGTTGAAAGGACCTCATCTGTCTAGATGGTGGAGTCAACAATATTTAAATTTTTGTAGCATCGGATGGATAAAGGTTGTATTAACTGCACAGAACACATTACATGTCAAATTACATCATATCACTTTTGTAAAAAGTCCTTATCAGCCCAAATAGTTTGGGTAATCAGATCTGATACTTCACAGTTTCTTATGTCAGATATTGCTGGTGGTAGAATCAAAAGAGGTACACAATCCATTATTGCATAGATGTGATTTGAACTCAATAACAGATCTGATTTTTTGGGAAATGATGAAATACTGGGGCAGTACGTTTTCCTTTATCATTTTTTCCCTCATTCTAAAGCAAAGACAACTTTGTTAACAGTCGAGCATCCTTTTTCTTGGTCTCTTCTCTTTCCTTTTGAAACTTATTTTTTCCTCCATTTTCCACTTATCTGCAATTTATCACTGTTATTACTATTAGATGTCACTTGATCACCTTAATATTCCCTATAAAGCCCTTGAGTATGTCTATTATGAAATATTTAAAAGGCCGGAGAAAAAACTCCCGTGCAATTCATGGAGCAGCAATCACTTGACAAGTTGCCTTGAACAACTACCCCTTCTTCACCCTATAATTTCTTATCTAACAAGAGTAATTTGCTAAAAATGAAGTTATTGTAGAAGTGCCATAAGAAAAGGAGCTAACATAATAAATGCAGCCCCAGCACTACAGAACAAATTAGAACGTTCCAGCCGACAACATTCCTTTGCTTACGAAAACTCAATTAGGAAATTTGCATAGTAAATTAAGAACCAAGGTACTCAAATGGAACCCATGGCAACCAAGATGTATCTTTGTTTACTATTCCTTGGATTGGTAATATTTGACAGTAATCACTATAATCTTTCCATTAACATAATAAAAATCTGGGAACGTGCAGTGTTAAAAGTATCATAACTAATTCAAGAAAATACGAAGTAATAATTCATAAGATAAGGGACATTTTATTTCAGAAGAGGGACATTTATTGTGCTAATTCCTAAGAAAATCGGGAGCGACGGATATTAAGGGCTTTCGTCTTATTAGCCTAGTGAGTGGGGTATACAAGATTATAGCGAAGATTTTGGCGAATAGATTAAAGGAGGTGCTGGGAAAGGTGGTGTCTAAATTTCAAAATGCTTTCGTGAAAGAGCGCCAGATTTTGGATTCCGTACTTATAGCAAATGAATGTATTGACTCAAGACTGCGACTAGGGG
>CAIGRP010009349.1:0-16988 GCA_903798385.1 Fraxinus cuspidata | reverse complement strand
CGCCCCGCCCCTGCCCCGTTTAAATTTTTTTTTTGTTTTTTTTTTATAATTCAATACTTTAAATTGAAATTTTCATTAGTTCTAATAAAAAATGGCAATTAAAATTATTTGTCTAAATCTAATGAATGAGAGCAATAAAAATAAATTATCAAAAACTAGAAAAAAAAATAAATTTAAACGGGAGAGTAAACGGGGAATAACCCCCGCCCCGCCCCGCCCCGTCCCCGCCCCGCCTTAAACGGGGAACGGGGCTGGGAAATGCTTAGCGGGGCCATCCCTGCCCCCGCCCCGCTCCGTTGCCATCCCTAAAAGATTGATCACCAATTGTATTACTTAAGGAAAATACTAAGATCGAAGGAAGATATATTTTTCTAGTTCATGCAATAATTGACATATTTTAGAAGAGCTCGAGAGAGGACTATAAGCTATGCAATTTTTGTAGAATTCCTCCAATTGAATGCTTTTACACGTGTATGAATTTACATAAAGAAATAGTAAATCCGACCATGTGAAAAAGGTTGATTTTGCTCGAGAGAGATTACTAAAAAATAATTGGTTAATTCGATTAATAAAACATATGAAAAGGTGTTAAATGAAATTGGATTAAATGAACATTAAATAACTTAAGTGAAATTGGATTTTTTAACCACTTACTTCCAGAAATCCTCCACAAATTAGATTAGTTGGATTAAGTTAGACTAGTTTAGTATATATTTAGTGAGAACATAAACATCTTGATTTGAAAAGTTTATTAAATTAGTTTCGATTGAAGTTAGGTTAGGACAAAATGGAAAATTACAGTCAAGTTACTAAATATTTTATTTAGTTGTAGACTTGACCCAAAAACTTTCATTTGTGCCATAGGAGATACTAAACCTTTAAAAATTGCAAGTCCAGTTCAAAATGACAGTTTTCGTCTGTTTGACCACAAAAATCATTAGTTGACCCCATAAATGAAAAATCTAATAATTTTTCCCAAATGGCAAGGGCAATTTGGGCATTACACATTTTTCCCTTCCATTTTTGCACTTTATTGTTCATTTTCCCTCATTTTTCATCACTATTAGTTAGAAAAATCAGCACGTAGATTGAGATAAATATATGCAGATGTGGTTCTCAGATGCAGATGAAGACTTCAAGGATGAACCTAAACCTAGGAATAAGATTTCTCACTTGCCCTCGAAGCTAATACTTGGTTGGATCTAACTTTTTTGTGTGGTGTAACACTCTTATATGTGAGAGATCTAGGGAGCTGATTCCAGGACTATTATGAGCTAGGAAGGAAATGGAAGCTGAAAATCAACACCCTCCAAGCGACAAAACCAAATGTATGGAAGACTTGGTTGTTTGGATTTATGTGTAGAGTGTTTGTAAAATGGGTTTGTACCTAGGTTTGTAGGATGGTTTTGTGGGAACGGTGTTTTTAGCTTCAAAAATTTAGGTTTATGGTCTTGGTGTGGGGGGGGGGGGAGGGTTTGTTATATGTTGTGAAATATGGATGTAAAATGTGGTTGTTGTGAACCCCAGTTCTTTGTTACGATTACGTGGAGAACAGATATCGGATCCATCCGTGCCTTTGCAAGCAAATTCCTATTCGTTTTGACTAGATATTCGGGTGGGTTAGGATGATTTTATGGACGTGGAAGATATTTTATGGCATGAGATAAAAATGTTTGAACACCGGCAATTCAATTAAAGATGAACAACACATGAACAAAACATTCATCGACTCAACCAAATTTGAAGTAATTTGACTTAAGCAAATAAAAATATGAAGTAAATAAAAAAGGAAGAGATTTAGTATGGTTTTAAGTGTTAAAAGTTTCATTATTATTTGAATGATATAAGTTGTGAGCATTTATAGAGTTTTGATCGAAGTGGTAGTCATTGGATTACAACCACGTAGCCTCATCTCCCAAGTTGAAGCCTCACATCACTCAGTTTGCTATGCACTGAATGCATTAACAACGGGTCAGCCACCCTATACCCTAGGCTGACAATCCTGACATTTATCCTTACAAACGTTACATCGATCATTTTTAAAGATTTCCTACAGATCCTCTATAGGACGATAAAGGCTTCAGGCTCGGAAAACTTCGTATTGGAAGTCTTCGGTGCAAGGAACTTTGACTTCTTCTTTGAGGATCTCGACCAAAAAGGAAAAATGGGGGATACTTCACTCTTTGACCTCTTTATTTTGGCCAAATGAGTCTTCGTCGACTTGACCAGGATCGATGACATCTCCACGTTGACTATGACATGGTCTTTTGCTTAGAGCATTGGTGACAAGGTGAAAAATAGTCCTCTAGGTCTAACTATAAATAATCATATTATAATTAGATCTTAAAGGCATTTGACCCACATGAGTAACTTGTCGAGGTGGTTGGTTAATGCTGCGTACTTCGAAGTTTTTGATTTTGTGGAAGAAGCTAGGGAGTGTGCTCCAAGGTGGTTTTACATAGCTAAAGTCGTGCCAAAGCCATGTGTTGGGAAGTGTGCTTCGAGATTGGTTTTACGCATCCAAAGACGTGCCGAAGTCTTTAGATAGCTGAAGTGATTTGTCTCTATTACTTGCTGAGGCTGTAGCTCGCTAATTCCGAAGAGGTATATTTTTATTCATTATTTTAGAATGTGGTGAACATGAGGCGCCATTGATTGCTATGTTGAAATGATTAGCTGTCTTGTACGTTTTTGAGAAATAATGACTGCAACGTTTCAACTTTCCATAAACACAACACTCGCCATATTTAATACGCAATGATGACAACCGCAGGTATGTTTTATGGGAGGAATATGCATGTGGCGCGTGTGGCTCAGACACTCTGATCAGAACTGTTGAAAACGAAAAGACATATGGTATAGATGGCTCAGATTAACCTTTATATGAACGGTTGAATGGTTAGGATTAGATCTACCAGTTGGGATCAATGATCCATGCCTATAAAAGGAAAATCCTTGAATTCTTTACTTTGTGAAAAGAAACAATTTTCCACACTCATTCTCTTGCATCAAAAAGTTCTGTGAGCCCTTTTTTCCAACCGATCTTTCTTATTCATTCATTATGTTTGTGAGTATTCATCCATCTTCACTTCTTCATTTATTCCAGTTTTTCTTGAAATCATGAGCTCTTCAAACTCTAGTGAGGAAAACCTAGACTTGTGTACAGTGGAATCTAAGATGGGAGTAACTATAACGAATATAGTTGACCTGGTTCAAGCCATTAGGGTGGGCCAAAGCATGATGCGCCCTAATAAAGGTCATTTTGGCTATGAAGCTAACCTACTAAGGTTCCATCAAATGTTACTGTTACCGACCTTGTAAAAATTAGGGAGAAATACTGTATTCCTCACACAATCGAACTATTAGCCCCTTTGTATGATAAGAGAGCTTGCTTTCTAGGCTGGGATGTGTGACAATTAGTGAATATCTTCTAAAATGGGGATTTCATCTATCCCTTCATCTTTCTTTAGGGTCGCCCTTAAGTCATACAAGCTGGCCCTACCCAGCTCATCCCCAATGCCTAGGCACAGTTAGTGGGAACTTATTTTTTGTGGAAGTGACTTTCCTGGGTGAGGACATGTCCCTTCATGTTTTCCTGACCCTCTTCCAACCTAGGACCTTGGGGAAATGAGACTCAAAGGGTTGGTATTCACCATGCCCTTGGAGAGCCCACTCTTATTTTGTGGTAAGTCTTCCTTCTTCCATCAAAGGATAGAAGGAGACCTGGTTTTGGGTGAAGAAGAGGTGGCAAATTTGTGAGGATGATAAGGTTTCTCAGCTAATAGTTCTCACTCACTACTTAGAAGCTCGTGAGTGTATATTTGATTTATTGCATATTAATTGCAGTTATTACATACTTTTGGTGGTCTAACCCCATCTATCTTGATCAGTTGACCGCTTCGAACTCTTTGAAGCTGAACCTGGTAGAAGATTTATACCATCGCCACTTATCATTCACAAATTCGAATGCTTTATCCTGAACCGGAGATTTTACGAAGAATTTAGCCTAATGGCTTGGAGAGATAAAACTTTGACCAAAATTTCCATTCATTCTTTTATGAAGATAACTTACTGAAGCTCATTGATTGCGGAGAATTTTAAGAAGAAAAAATATTAGATACCCGATATGGCCTCGATTCTTACCGCAACCTCTACCTCCAAGAAAAGAAAATACAAATCAATCTCTATCGCAGCCAAGCAAGTTAGGGACAAGGTGGAGAAGGGCCCTAAGTAGGGCATCAAATCGAAAGGGCTTCCTTTACCAAAGAGTAAAGAGAAGGAGAAAATCATGGATCCCCTAAAGAAGAGGCGTACCTTCTCATCAATGGGCGTATGAGGGTCGATAGCATGCCTCCTACCTCCACCACAACTCTTGTTGGGGAAAAATTGATGACAGTATCTATCGTCGTAGTAAAGGAGGATTTGAAGATGCCCCTATTCACTGTGTCCCTAAGGCAGGAGCGAAGAAGAACAAGACCAACGAGGGCTCTTCTGCTAGTGAGGGGGCTCTTCTAAGGGTCAGACTTGCTTTGACCAAGAATGACGAGCTCGCTCTAGAAGCTCTAACCATGCTCCCTCGGAGATTCGAATGGCCAACACCACTTTTCATGAATACTGGAAAGATTATTAGCAGAACTTCGTACGGTCTAATGATGCAGAGGATCTCTTTAATGAGATCGAGAGCTAGAGGCGAAGGGCTTTCGGGTGGCCATATAGGCTGAAGTCCTCTTTAAAAACCTTCAAAAGAAAAATAATGATTTTGTTGACAAGGCCTCCATGGCCAAGAAAGATGACAGGAAAGTTGGATCCGACGCTGAGGCCATTAGGAAACAACAAATTGAGGAGTCCGTGAAACTCGCCTCTACTTTGGCAGTCTAACTCTTAGACTTCTTTCTTCATCATTTGTCTCGGAGTGAAGTGGCTTCTCTAACTAAGTGAGTGTAGACTTTCGATACGCACCAACAAATTTCTATCCAGGCCCTGGAGGCCTAAAATAAAGAATACGCCTTGCTGAAGTAGCAAAAGGGAAGGCTAAATTCTAGAGTTTGTGGCTTGATTGAAGAAGTGGATGTGGCTCGGGATGAAGCCGAGTCTACTGGCGATGAAGCGATAAAGTGTTATACATTCAACTTCTACCTAACGGAGGGATACCAGCGTTTTGCCAAGTATTGGCAGAGGTTCACTTATACCGAAGTGATGGAATGGATTTAGGTTTATTCTCAATCCGTCGACATGTCCGAGTTAAGGTCGAAATTCTTGGAAGTGGGCGAATCCTAGACCCCAGCTGACGGTAGCAATATAATTGAACTGATAGATGATGAAGATGCTAGGGTGAGCAAGCTGGGAATGAGACAATGTCTCCTAATTCCATCATTCTAGTTGTGGCGGCTAGCCTGACCTTTCCTCTTAGCTTTTAGCCTCCTCTCTCTCTCTCTCTCTTGGTTTTGTGATGTGCTTAAGTCTGAGATTTGTTTAACTTACTTTATAATTCGCAATTTGAACCTACAATTTGTACAAATGTTAGAATCACGTATTTTGTTGTAAGTTGCTATCTTCCCTAAGCATAGGATCAAGTGGATCGCTCATGCTGAAGCCCTCTCAATGACTTTTACCATTGTGGGCATGCGTTGTTCTCTTCAGCGAGTAAGGAAGTGGTCTTCTTTGGGATGCATCTTTTCGTTAGAGTGCATATGCTTCCCTACCTGGTGGTTGAACCCCTAGGCAGGGGCTTCTCCTGGACTTTTGTCGTTGGGAGGCTCTCTTTTTAGAAATTTTAACAAAACTACCTTCATGAATTAAGAAAATTGTACAAACTTGAATATTTATATTTCTACTGATAACACTTCTTAAAATGTTTTGCATTCTAAGGACGAGGCCGTGTGTTCCTATCCAAAATTTCAATTTTATAGGTTCCCGGTCAAACCTCTTATTTGATGCGGTAGGGGCCCTCTCAGTTAGGATCAAGAGTTCCCATTCCTAGTTCTTTAGAAGATAAAAATACCCTTCATAGCACTAGGTTGTTTAGACGAAAGGACATATTCTTAACCTTAGAATTTAGTACCGGATCAGCTTTCTTTAGTAGGCATCCAATTTCACTTGAGATTCATTCATCCTTTCATCAAGGAAATCATGTTCATACCTCATCAACTCCTCATTAGTTATTTCCCTGAAACATAAATGACGAGGAGAGGGTATGCCCACTTCAACTGGACTCATGGCCTCTGCTTCACAAGTCAGAGAAAAATGAGTTTCTTTTGTATCCATCCTGCTAATGGTCCCGACAGCCACATGACCTAAGGTAGCTCATCTACCCAAGCCCCCTTTAAAGCATCCAACTTTCTCTTGAGTGGGTATTTGATAGTTTTGTTGACAGCTTCCACATGCCCATTGGCCTGGGGATAGTGGGGGGTTGAAAAATGTTTTTTGATTCGTAACTCCTCGCATAAGTCCCCTTGACCTTCTTGTTGTAAACTGTTGGCCATTGTCAGGTATAATTGAGTGGGGGATACCAAACCTACAAATGATAGTCTCTCATAAGAATCTATAAATGTTTGCTTCTATAATCTTGAAAAGGGGTCCAGCCTCTACCCACTTAGTAAAATAATCAATAGCGACCATTGTGAAGCTAGCACTACCCCTTACTTTTACTAGAGGTCATATGAGGTCAATCCCCTACTTGGAAAAAGGCTAAGGGCTAGAGATAATTTTTAACTCTTGGGAAGGTTGTCTTTGTATTGTCGCAAAATATTGACACTTGTCAGGCCGTAGTATCATTGCCTTAGTACCTTTTGTACCAAGCCCCATCCTTCCACATGGTTACTAAAAACCCCTTTGTGAATTTCCTAAAGTATGTAGGTGGCTTGTTCGCCACCTATGCATCGAAGGAATGGTAAGAAAAAACCTTGCTTCTACAATACACCATCCTAAAAGATAAAGAGTGCAGTTTGCCTTCTAAGCTTTGTGTCTCCTCTTTGTCAGAGGACAATATTTTATCTTTGAGGTGTTCTATAATAGGCTACATTCATGGGAGAGTGTCAATGACCCACATCACTACTCATTTTCATTGGTGGAGGGTTTTGGAAGATGTTCTATCCGCACAATGGTGAGTAGTTCAGAGTCTATCGACATGAACATTTTCCATTGGTGGAATCTGTGTCAACTCGAATCTTTTGAAGGTTGGGACAATTTTCATCACTAATTTCATGTAAGCGGCCATACTCCAATCTCTGGCTGCAAAATCGTAATTGACTCGACTTACCATCAACTAAGAATTACTACCGATAGTTAACCTCTTTACTTGCATTTCCCTGGCCAATCTGAGGTCGATTAGAAGGGCCTCGTATTCTGTAGCATTATTCGTAGCCTTAAATTCAAATCTCATAGTACAATCAACCATATGTCCTTTTAGGCTGACTAAAATTAGCTACATCCCAGATTCTGTGTCTCCAGAGAAACCATCAATAAAGAGGTTCTAGGTGGGGGGGACTCTGCAAATTCCATTTCCTCTTCTATTTCTAAAATATGGGTGAAGTCTGGGATAAAATCTCCTAAGGCTTGGCCTTTAACGGTGGGTCTTGGTTTGAACTCAACATCGAAATTACTAAGTTCTATAGCCCGTTTCAACATTCTTCATGAGGCATCAGATTTTTGGAGTACCTACTTGAGCGGGAAGTTTGTCAGCACATGTATGGTATGGGCCCGGAACTACGGCTTCAACTTTAGGGAAGTCGTTACCAGGGAGAGGGCCAGCTTCTCCATGTATGGATAATGGATCTAACTACCAAGAGTGCTTTGCTCACATAAATGGGTATTTGGTGACTATCTTCCTTCCTCGTAAGTACCGAACTGATAGCGTTGGTGGTCACTGCTAGGTATATTTGCAAAAACTTATCATTCTTAGGCTTAGAAAGAAGCGGAGCTTATCCCAAATGCTTCTTCAGCTCTTTTAAGGCTAACTCACATTACTTCGTCCATTGAAACTTCTTCCTTCCTTTGAGACCTTAAAGAGAGAAAGACATTTATCCATTACTTTTGAAACGAAGCGGCTTAATACTGCTACGCGTCCAGTACGACTCCGTATTTCTCTAGGCTTTTGAGGCGACCTCATTTTGATCAGGGCCTTATTCTTTTCAGGATTAAATTCTATGCCCCTTTAATTGACCATGTAACCTAAGAATTTACCTAAGGCGAACCTAATTACACACTTCAGGGGGTTCAACTTCATCCCGTATCTTTGTAGTATGTGGAAAGTCTCTCCAAGGTGCTTCGCATGGTCCTTTTCTCTCAAGCTTTTGCCCAACATATTATCCACATACACCTCCATTTTCTTTCCAATGAGGTTTGTAAACATTTTATTTACAAACCTTTGATAGGTGGCTCCAGCATTTTTTAACCCAAAAGGCATCACTTCATAGCAATAAAGACCTTTGTCTATTATGAAAGAAGTGTGCTCTTCATTAGTGGGGAACATTGGGATCTAGTTGTAGTCTGAGTAAGCATCCATGAAGCTGAGTAGTTCGTGTCCTAGAGTTGAGTCCACAAGTTGGTCTATCCGTGAGAGTGGAAAGCTGCCTTTAGGGAAAACTTGGTCTAAATTAGAAAAGTTCACACATACTCTCCACTTAACATTACGCTTCTTAACAAGAACATGGTTAGATACCCAACTCGGATATGTTGATTCACGTATGAAGCCTTTGTCGATTAATTTCTTCACTTAATCTCTCAAGGCATCGTACCTCTCGGCGCTGAGGACTCTTCTCTTCTATGGATGTGCTGTAGCTTTAGGATCAATTTTTAAATGATGGAAACTGACACTTGGGTCAATTCCAATCATGTAATCATGCTTCCAAGTGAATATGTCCATATTCTCTCACATGAAACTTTTCATTTTCTCCTTGGTCCCCATTGGCAAGTCATTTCCAACCAACATAAATTTGGAAGGTCTTGGGGACTTATTGGGAAACTTTCCAATTCTTCCAATTGGGTTGTTTAAGGCTCGTAATTGATGATACAGGGTCCAAATCATCTAATTTAGATGCTTCTTTAGCACATTCCCCTTCCTCAGGGGCTCGTGTTGCTCCAATGACAACCTCTTCTTTAGAGGTATCCGCCATTTCGACGTCTTCTAGTTGAAGAACTTGTTCTTGCTCAGGGGCATCACACATGTCATTGTCTATTATAACCACAATGGAATCCCCAGTTTTCGCCTTTCTGAGGGAATTTAGATAGCACTCCTTTGCGCTCATATCACATCTGATAGTAGCGATTCCATTGTTTAGTGAAAAACTTCATGCATATATGGTGAATGGATGTAGCTACCTATAACTCCTTTAATGTTGAGCTTCCCAACAACCCATGGTACGCAGAGTGATTGTCGACAACCAAGAACTCTATGAAGTGATAGGTGATCAATGGTGCCGTTCCCATTTCCACTGCAAGGGTAATTTTTTCCTTTGGAACGATATTATCTCCATTGAAACCATATAGTGGAGAACTCATGGGGGTCAGTTTATGATCCATCTGTATCTTGTCAAAAGTTGTCTTAAAGATGATGCCATTATCTACTAACATTCTTTTAAGGCCATTTCGTGCTACGACGACCTTACTACTAGGGTCTCAATGAGGATAGTGCAGTCCAACTGCATCATCTTGTGTTAATATGATAGGTTGCATCCCTTTCCCCGTTAGAGGTTGGATATTGTTAACTATGAAGCTCACCATTGGAGAGTCCCTGGCCTCCCTTGCATATTTTTTCGGGGCGAACCTAAATTTTTCCTAACATACAGGCCTCTAAAGATGGTATCAATTTCTCGAATGGGTTCGCGGTTAGCATCAGCCGGTAGGCTTCTCCTTTTCCTTTACCTCTGACCTTTCTTTGGTCTTTCCTCATATTTTTCTCTTCTTCGGGGAGGGTCATCCTTTCCCGGGCGCCTGGCCTCAACTCTCTTAAGCTGTCGATCCTGCCTAGAAGATAGCACATTTTCTCGTGGACATCTGTTCCTTTGGTTTTCTGGTCGGGGGTGCAAGGCAATGCCTTTACAGTTGGTTGTGTTGTAGCTATAATAGTGGTATTTTATCCTCATTTTTAGTTCGAAACTTCGTCCCTACCCCTTTCTCCTTGGGCCAATTGGTAGTGGAGTCGAACCTGAGGCATCTTTGCGATAGGTTGACCTCCTCATAGGCCAACGTGGGTACCTCATTCAATGTTGCTATTGCCAGAGTCTGTCCTGAATTTAATGTAGTTGTTAGGTTGTCCTGGTATTCTATCAAGTGTTAAGACGAAACCTCTTTAAGGAGGTGAGAGTCATCGGCTTACCCTATTTCGATGATCTCTTCATTTTTCATTGATGATCTCTTGCCTTATCATCTCTAGTAAGGCGTCATAACTAGTCAAGGTCTTTATTCTGCACGTTCCTCCAAAAGAAGGAGTTCATATCCAACCCCTCTCTTAGGGCTGTAAAAGCTTCTTTATCGGTCATTTACACGCAGTACGTCATTTTATTTGTAAAATGAGATAAAAAGCTTATCAACGACTCTCCTTACTGCTGCATTATATCTTAAAGGCATTGTATTGGCTATTTACCTTTCTTTCTTGTAGCGAAACGTTTGAGGAAAGCCTTTTTGAAGTCCGGCAGCTTCTAATACTTCTTGTCGAAAGCCTAGTATACTATACCTCAATCGCCCTACTTAGGGTTAAGTGGAGTGCTCTGTATTTCAAGATAAGAGATAAACCCCATAGGCTCATGTGAGTTTTGAAACTATTGAGGTGCTTTGCAGGGTCACCTCTTCCATCGTATTTGTGGATTTTTTAGAGCGTGAAGTGACTTGGAACGTGGGTATCAGTGATCCCGTGAGAGAAAGGTAAATTATTATCGTCATCATCGAGGTCGTAGAACTTCTACGGTTTATCAGAAGCTTCATCTCTTCTAGCTTGAGTCTCTCAAGGTGGTTGGGGTGGCCCTACCCGATTCCTGGCCTCTTTTACCTTCCCCTCGCACCTATTCCTAGATGAATTCAAGGGCATGTCGTCTTGGGAAGATTCATTTGGCCTTTCAGACTAGGGTCCTTGTGGCCTATTTCTAGGTATGAAAGAAAACTAAGCCTGCCTATTTCTAGGCATTCTAGGGCTTAACCGATCGATTACGTTTATAGATCTCGGAGGTATGTTTTTCCTTTCATAATTTTGCGAAAAGTTGAATGAGAACTCGATAGGTTGACTAGTGGTGTAGTTGGTGGAAGTATCAACTCCAACATCCCTCTCCTAAGGGGATTCCTCCCAGCATATTGTTGATGAGCCATTTGGCTTTGAACGTCCTCTTCATGATATTAATTTTCCTTAGGGATTTGGAAAGATTAGGGAGGTAAGCATTCTCTTGAGCTGCATACGAGGGCATAGGGTGTCCTCCCTAGTTTTGTACGTTCTTTAGTAGGTGAGCTTGGCAACTATTCTAGATCCGTCTCTTCAATGTTGCTGATGATGTTGAGGACAGACTGTTGGAGTGAAATGCGAGGGCTCTTCTTCTTAAGGGTGTTTCCTGGCTCTCCGAGGTACCAATTCTCCATTATTGGAGCTTATGATAATGTTGACCTTTCTTCTGAATCAAATAGTACTCATTTCTCAAGAAATACACCAAGTTCCAATAAGCTATTTTCCTTGGGTTTTTGACTGCTCTTTCTTCAAGAACAAACCCTCTTTCTTCCTAGGACTTTTTCCACATGTTTTTCGTGGCTGATTATATTGTGTTCCCACAGACAATGCCAATTTGTTAACCCCATGTTTTTGTTATGATTACGTGGACAACAGATGTTGGACCCACTCACGCCTTTGCAAGCAAATTCCTACACGTTTTGACTGATATTCGGGTTTTTTAGGATATTTTATGGACATAGGAGATGCTTTATGGAAGAAACAAAAATGTTTGAACACTAACAATTTGATTAAAGATTGTTACACATGAACAAAACATTCATCGACTTAACGAAAGCTGAAGTAATTTGACTAAAGCAAATAAAAATATGAAGTAAGCTAAAAGAGGGGAGATTTAGTATTGGTTTAAGTGTTAAAAGTTTCATTATTATTCAAATGGTATAAGTTGTGAGCTTTTATAGATTTTAGGCCGATGTGGTAGTCGTTAGATTACAACCATATGGCCTTATCTTCTAGGTCAAAGCCTTATATCGCTCAGTCTACTATGTATTTAATACATTGACAACGGTTTAGCCACCTTATACCCAAGGTGACAATCCTGACATTCATCATTACAAACATTACACCAATAATTTTTAAAGATTGCCTGCAGATCCTCTGTAGGATAACAATGCCTTTAAGCTCAGAAAACTTCATATTGGAGGTCTTCGGTACGAATAACTTCGACTCCTTCTTTAAGGAGCTCCGATAAAAAAAAGAAAAAGGGGGTGCTTCATTTTTTGAACTCTTTATTTTGGTCAAATGAGTTTTCATTCACTTCACCAGGTTCGACTAACATCTCCACATGGTCTATAACATGGTCTCTTGTTTAGAGCCTTGGTGAGGTGTAACAGTTGTACTGTACTTTTTCCTTAAAATGAAGTGCCCCTTTGTGTATTATTGTTGGTACAGACTTTCACATTTCTATTTCTGCCATTTATTTAATGCGAAGTTAAAGACGAGGTCACACTCCAAATGTTTTGTAGATAGTGTAGCAAAGGCTTCAATGAATCACAACATAGGTAACAAACCTTTTGTAGTAGTTGCAATGACGGTACCAAACTTTTTGTAGTAGTTGCATGAACATTACCAAACCTTTGGTAAGATATGCTAAAAAAGCACCAAAGATTTGTACGTAGTTCCTAATTGCCCGTATATCAGATTTGATGAATACAATATGAAAACCTGATGAAAGCATAGTATAATGCAAGGAATTCAACTTCAACATTCCTGAACAACATATTTGACTACATCATCCAAAATTCCAAGTCACTTTACAAAATCACAACATTTCCTGCATATATTTCCAGTCCACATTACTATAAACACAGCATTTGCAAAATAATTCAAGTTCACTTTACAAAATCACAATATTTACAAAATAAGTTCACTTTTCAACAAAACTATAAAGGAGAAATCACATCATGTTCAAGATTTTGATCCTTGATTCTTGGACTTCTTTCTCTGTGACCATGAAGTTATTGTTAAAGGTGTTTTTCTTTTCCTCTTCGATGCTCTTGACTGTATATCTTGTTAAGACTCTAGTTTCGTGCTTGGTTGTGATTTTTTATGTGAACTAGCTTCACTAGGTAGTGGTCATTTGAAGTTTCTTTTGTTATGAACAGATCCCCTATAATGTTTACACACCATCCTCAATGCCAGCCCTTCCCATCTTAATTCCTACAAGTAGCTTAGTCTGTGACCTCTTTCTCATTTTTTTGGGTCTACCTGCCTGATTTTTTTTTTTTCAATTGATTTAGAGGGTACTTTCCCAACTCTGGCTCATTGTGAAGTAACATATAAGGTATGTTTCCTTCTTATAACATGGATCATTGTACTCATACAAGCCTATATCCCTTGAAAGCATGTTATATTGTATGGGGACATGGTATTCTAGTCAGCTGCCATTTTCTGTAGTACATTCATGTTTTGACAAATCAACGCTCAACCTTAATCCATTTTTACTGCTTATCTCAAACTTATGATTACCTGCATTGTCTTTCTCCAAGTACCTCGCCTCATCATTAGCATTCTCAATGATTTTCATTACTGTTGGCGCAAATGCATGATCCTACCTCTGTGCTAATTCCCTTTTTGCAATCATTTTTATCATTTCGTGATGTCTAATTTTCCCCAGCATCGAGATGATAGGATTCTCTCTAGAAACAACAATGGAAGAATTGAATGCCTCGCATAAGGCATTCAAAGGAATATCACACTTGGAATGCTCTTCAAAGTGCTATCTATTCCATTAGGAATGTGGTTTTTCATTGAACCATTTGTAAGCTTCTTCATTAACATTTTTCAACTCATTCATCGTACTCCTCCACTCTGGCACAGTTGTTGCCCTTAGTGTAGCCCAAAACAAGTTCTTAAGGGCTAGGCCTTTGTGTACCAACGTAAAATTGCTGTATAGATGTCTAGCATAATACATATGCTCAGCCCATTCACAAAGTTGTATAGAATCCACCAAACCCTTTTATTTATCATAAATGAATGTCCAAACACTAAGGTTATACATCTATTTTTATGTCATCAACCAACAACTCTATGAGCCATTCCCAATTTGTTTTCTTCTCAACATCTACAACTGCCTATGCTATATGGAACATACAATTCTCATCATCAATGCCAATAGTTATCATAACTGCCCACCTTGTGCAGACTTTATGAAGTAACCATCCAACCTAACTACTGGCTTGCAACTAGCTTTAAAACCATTCTTACAAATCCCTAAACATATATACAATCTCCTAAAAGTAGGACCTGAATCTTTAATCTGCATTGTACTACCTGGATTTGTTCTCTTTAATTCTTCTTTATATTTCGAAAAAATATTGAATAGCTCGACTACAATCCCATGCACCACTTCTGCACATTTAGATCTTGTCATGTAGAATTGATACTTTGAATCTCATACATGCAGTTTTCTTTGCATTTTGGGATCGGACCTAAACTTTCTTATGATTTTTTTGCCAGATAACCCGCATTAGCCTTTTTATTTTACCACACCATGGTATATATGTGCTCATCTCTGAATGTGTTAATTCGAATACTCTTGTCTGGTTGTTGGTATGTATATAGAACCCAAGGGCACCTTGACATCTAACTCTAAAGTGTGTTCTCATATTTTACACATATCTGAGTTGGTTGGAATTTTTAATTTAGTACTGAACTACTGTAGACCTTAGAGACTTGACATTTTTATATTTCATCCCTATAAAAAATGAACAAAGCATGTTGTCAATAACAGCTTAAATAAATAACTAAGTATGCATTACAAATGCATTACTTAACTTGAACTTTGGATCATCCACATCAGTTGCAAGGTTAAACCATCACTTATTCATCCTTCTAGAACATTATTCGTCAGCCTTATTGTATTGAATAAGCTTTTAAGCTCATCAGAGTCTTTATAATTTGTTCCAACTTCTTCTTGCGAAATTACCTCACCTTTGTGACTCTTTACACTATCAATACCAATATCAAAACCCTCACTCAACCGAAATCTGTGTTTTCATCATTATCATCCATGTGTATATTTTCTTCCTGCTCATACTCTAAGTCATTGAATTCCTCCAAAAAATTCTCTACATATTCATCATCTCGCTCAAGATCTATGGAATCTACTTGCACATCATCTACATTGTCTTCTTTCTCAAAGTAGGAACTGACAATGATCACAAAATGCATTAGAGTTTTATTGACAACTTAAATACTTAGTTTACATTAAAGGACATGGGTGAGCTACAACAATTTAAGGGAATCGAAGTGACAAGGCATGAGTCAGGTATGCACCTTACTCAGATAAAGTACACAGAGGACTTACTAAAAAGGTTCAAATTTGAGTATCTTAAACCCTGTGCAACACCAATGACATCAGGCAAGTGTATCTCCTAAAATGAAGGAGAAAATATGACAGATCCCTCTTTATTCAAAAGTACAATAGGTGGTTTGCAATACTTAGTATATACACTGCCAGTCATAACTTTTACAATGAATAAGATGAGTCAATTTGTGCAGACTCCTTCAAATGCACATTAGAAGGCAGTAAAAAGGATTTTCAGATACCTAAAAAGGACTATTGAACAAGGCTTATGGACCCAAAGAAGTGACAGAATAGAGATTACTGGTTTTGCTTATGCTAACTGGGCATCATGCCTTGATGACAAGAGACAGTAGGCTATTGTGTCTAGTTGGGAGATACATTAGTGGTCTGGTCCTCAAAGAAACTGTAAGTTGTAGCCAGGTCTAGCACTGAATCAAAGTACATAGCTTTAGCTCAGGCAACTACAAAGATAACTTGGATTGAATGACTACTTAAGTAAATCAAGTTGCGTTCTATTTCACCTCCTACTCTATGGTGTGACAACCTTAGTGCCAGTACCTTAGCTTCAAATCCAGTTTATCATGCACGCACAAAGCACATTGAGTTAGATATACATTTTGTTAGGGATAAAGTTCTCGAAGGGATGTTGAAAATAAAATATGTTCCATCATCAGATCAAATTGTAGACATGTTAACTAAATCGCTTACACAAACCAGATTCTTATTTCTTAAGGACAAGTTTGGAGTGAAAGAATAGACCCAAGCAGAGCCGGCCCTGAGGCGAGGCCAATGAGGCCCACACCTCAGGCCCAAATGTGGAGGGGGCCTATTTTTTGGCCCCCAAATTTTTTTTTTTTTTTTTAGTTAAGCCCAGCCCAACGTTTGGCCCCAAATTTTGTTTTAGTCAAGCCCAGCCGGAGTAATTTTGGAACCCATTTGATCTGGCCCATTGTTTTGCACCGGTTTGAAATAAAATAAATTCCCAAACCGGCAAACCCTTATTTTGCACCGGTTTCGTCATTTCCAAATTCCAATTCCACGGATCCACCTTCGCGCCGGAGAGTGGAGAGACGACCGCCGCGCCGACGCCGTCCATCGAAGTTCGAAACTTTCAGGCAGCACAGAGGGAGCGGTTTCAGGTGGTTCTTTTAATAATTTTTTCACCAAGGGCAAGACAATTCTATGATTGTTCATTTGCAATTCTATACTTGCTCCAATTTTCCTCTTCTATGTTGGTTTCCACTTTCCACATGCTACAGTCGTAATTGATAAATTCTTTGTTAGTGTTGCAGACTTCCACTCTTGCAGTACTAAGAAACTAGCGAGGACTGCCGACTGCCGAGTGCCTTGCAGCTGTTGCTGGAATGTTCAGGCTGTTCAGCAGTAAGGCAAAAGGTAATAATGTAATATCTTCTTTCGATGTCAGGTTAAACTAACATATGCTGCTCGACTTGGGGAAGAGGGTTGGGCCGT
>CAIGRP010009348.1:0-18438 GCA_903798385.1 Fraxinus cuspidata | reverse complement strand
TATATATATATATATGAAAACTTAATTCAATACAACCCAAAATACTAAACAAAAACGCAATACAACATACTTTATACCAGTGATTTTAGATAACTGCATTCTACGGGATAAAGCTAAAACTGAGATAAAATTACAAAATAAAAACAACAATAATAAGCAAATCTTGGTAAAAATCAAAACTTCTAAGTGTAAAATATACAGTGTACTAAAATTAGGGAAAATGTGGAAATTGCAAACCAAAATTCAGCAAATAATATTTTCAGTGAGAGAGAAAACTACAATGTCTCATCACCTCCTCATTCCCCGTCCATGACCTCGGAAAGCAGCTCCACATTGTCCTCTGCCACCCATGGCACTTGCATCAGCTTCTCCTTGTGCACTCTCCGACTGTATCTAAAGAAATCAAAGTGCAATTGACATAAAAAAGAAGACCACATTTCGAGTGGAAGTTAAAACTGCAGCATATGGGGATATCTGATATTTAAAAAATGGAGAAACAAATGTCTGAATTAACGTTGCATATGAAATAATTACTGTCAAAACCCAGGATCAAGGTTGGCCCAATTTCAAACAAAAAAAAAATATGATGGGCTGGGCCAAATTGGCCCAATGTCAAAACAAAAAAGAAAAAAAAAGGAACGAGAGATGGGATGAAGAAGATGAACCAGGCTGCCGGCAAGTGAACTCCCAAGCTGCTCCGACGGTCCAGCGGAACTCAGCACATGTGGCCGCGCCCCCTGACCAGGTGCTGGGTCCGTCCCTATATATATATTTGAGATCCATAAAAATTTTTGACTGTCGGCTCGATAAGCTTTCCGCTAATATATTTATAGCCAGCGGGTAGTCAAAATTTTTTTATGGATCTCAATTGAAACTTACAAAAGGTTATGATTGTTTCCATCCAAGCTGCATTACTATCCATTCTTACTGACCAACAACCCATACCCCTAAAAATGATAGATATTATTATGAGCCAGGTTGAAATTAAAGCAAATTTCTTTTATTTGACTTTCTACCCCAAAGATTATTAAATACTCTTAAAATCCCCAAATAATTCCTAAAATCCTAAAAGACGAGGAAAAATTCTAGGATGTTATTGCTTAGAAGACATGTCCCCCACTGCTTAGATCCTCCACTGAAATGTGGAGGGAAGGATTTCAACGGAAGCATTGTTTTTATTAATGTATTTAGAGATTTAGAGATATTATTTCCTTTGTCACATATATTGTATATATTCATTCCTAGATTAGTTTGGTTTCCTATTATAGCTAATCCCACATGTATTATAAATACCAATGTATAGTGAGTAATAAATCAATGAGAATTACTTCATTCCAATATCTAAGCCTAACATGGTATCGGAGCATAAGGCCTAACTATTCCATACCTTCTCCATGGCCGAAAATAATCCGGCCCCTGCTGTAAAATCTTCCACAGATGTTGGTTCTCCTTACTTCCTACAATCTTCAGACCAATCGAACCAATCTCTCGTAGATGCACCCCTCAATGGCGACAACTATCCTGCTTGGCGTCATGCCATAACCCGAGCCCTCAATGCTAAAAACAAGCTCGATTTTGTCCTCGGCACCATTAAACGTCCAATAGATGACACCGTTGCTGCCCTCTTTTGGGATCGATGTTGTGACATGATTATTTCTTGACTTCTTCACTCGATCGACCGTTCTCTTACAGGAAGTTTCATCTATTGTGATACACCACACGACCTTTGGGTTGAATTGGAAACTTGTTTTCAACAAAGTAACAAAACCAAAATTTTCAGACTTAAGCGAGAATTGGCCAATTTCCATCAAGATCACCAGTCTATCACCGCCTACTATGGTAAATTGAAAGAACTTTGGGATGAATTGTCTTCTTTACAACCAACCCATCTTCGTACTTGTGGTGCAGGCACGTCACTCTCTGCAATTCAAGATTCTGATAGAGTCTATCAATTCCTAATGGGCTTGAATGATAGCTTTCAACAACTACGCTCACAAATCCTAGCTACAAACCCTCTTCCTTCAATTAGGCATTGCTACGTAATTTTACATCAAGAGGAGACCTAACGGCTGGTTCAACCTGTTTCTCGCTCGGAAGTGTCGACCTTCCTTACCCACTCAACACCCGAACAAAACCTATCTCGTCCCCGTTGCATCTGGCTGGCAGGGATGCCGAATTGTGAAGAGTGCGGGAAACCCGGCCATTCCTGTGCACGTTGCTTCGCAATCATTGGTTACCCGGACTAGTGGCCATCGAAAATCAATAAAACGCGATTAGCATGTGGTTCTTCTTCATGGGCTGCAGTGACCGTTGCTTCCTCATCTAGTGTGGCAGTGCATCAAGCTGTCGTGCGTGATTTTGCTGCTTCAGGGGAGTCTTCTCCCAATTCCAGAAATTCTGAGGCTCACAATATAAATGGGGTTTCAAATGAACAAGTGGCCTAATTGATGGAACTCCTCAAACCCTTGACTCTTTCATTTACAGGTTCCAAACCCACCCATAAATCTAATTTTACACCATGGATTATTGATAGTGGTGCAACACACCACATTGCCAATTTACCTTTAAATAAATTACATCATACACAACCGTCTTTTATTTGTTTTCCGACAGGTGCTCATAGTCCTGTGTCCTCTACGGGTGATATTTCCCTATCTCCTAACCTTAATATTTCTAACATTTTATCTGTTCCTGAATTTAAGTTTAATTTATTATCTATTAGCCAATTAACGAAATCTCTTAATTGTGTTGTCTCCTTTTTTTCCCACTTTTTGCACCTTTTAGAACCTAACCACGAAGATGCTGATTGCATTGGGTGAAGAGAGTAATGGCCTATACTACTTCAAACATACTCCAGCAACCGTTTTCCAGGCATCAAGTCATATCCCATTTACTACATGGCATCAACGTTTGGGCCACCCTTCTTTACATAATATTCCCCATTTTATTTCATGTCCCCAGGTTATTGATCATTGTAAACCTTGTAGTCGTGGAAAAGATACTCGTTTACCTTTTCAATTAGTCACTAATACGAGTTTGATGCCTTTTGAACACATTTTTTGTGATATTTGGGGTGGTTACCATATTGCTTCTCTCTATGGTGCTCATTATTTTTTAACCATAGTCGATGAGTACACTCGATTCACACAGCTATACTTAATGCGTTTCAAATCTGAAACCTTGACATGTCTCCGTGCTTTTTTTGCTATGATTTACACTTAATTTAATTTTAACATACATCGCATACATACTGTCAATGGTCAAGAATTTCTCTCTCGCACCACTCAAGATTTTTTTGCAGAACGCGGCACTCTTCATGAACGCACTTTCACGGAAACACCACAACAAAATGGTGTTGCTGGTCGGAAGCATCGCCATATTTTAAATGTGGCTCGGTTCCTTCGTTTTCAAGCTCACCTTTCTCTTAATTTTTGGGGAGACTGCATTCTCACGGCTACATACCTCATCAATTGCATTCCATCATCATCTATACATAATATTTCTCCTTTTCAGCGCCTTACCAACAATGCACCTCAGTATGATCATTTACGTGTTTTTGGTTGTCTTTGCTAGGCTCATACCATCTCAACCCACTGTGATAAGTTTCAACCTCGAGCTCGTCCTTGTGTATTCTTAGGATATCCTTCCTCTCATCGTGCATATCGGGTTTATGACCTAGAGAGCAAAAGGGTCATCATCTCTTAGGACGTTACTTTCCTTGAACATGTTTTTCCCTTCCAACTGTTAACCCAGCCTTCCCCCATCACCCCTGGTCTTGTCCCTTCTCGTCCCTTACCCTAATCCTTCATCGGCACCCTCCCCTTCTCCAGAGCCTCTCCCTATGCCCCCACTCCTCATCCCGTTGTACTATACAACGCCCTATTCGTCTTACTGACTATATATGTCCTACCTTACCGTCTACTTCATTCGTTACGTCTTCTCCTGCTGCAATCACATCTTCAGGTACAGCTCATCCTCTCTCTCTCATTTTGTCTCTTATAATAATCTTTCCCCTAATCAATTTATTTTTTTTATCTGCCCTCACACAATCCTCTGACCCTTCTCGTTACTCTCAAGCTGCTAAGCATTCCCACAGGCGTGATGCTATGCATGTCACTTGATACTAATAATACTTGGGTTCTTACACCACTTCCTCCGGGTAAGAAGCCCATTGGTTGTAAGTGGGTCTTCAAAACTAAACTCCATGCGGATGGTTCCATTGAAAGGTATAAGGCTCGGTTGGTAGCCAAAGGTTACACTCAGGTAGAGGGCCTTAATTATCATGATACTTTTGCCCCTCTAGCCAAACTTGTTACTGTTTGTTGTGTATTGGCCATTGCCACAGCCCATAGTTGGCATCTCCATCAACTTGATGTCAATAATGCTTTCCTTCATGGCGATTTACAGGAGGAGGTCTACATGACGCTTCCTCCCGGATATGGTCGAGAGTGGGAGACTCGTGTTTGTCGTCTCCTTAAATCTCTGTATGGTCTTAAGCAGGCCTCCAGTAATTGGTACTCGAAGCTCTCCTCTGTTTGTTGTTTGCTGGTTTCACTCAATCTGCGGTTGATCACTCACTTTTTACTCGGACTGTTGGCTCCTCTTTTACTATTATCCTTTTCTATGTTGACAACATTTTGATCACAGGGAATGATCTCTCTGCCATCACTGCTCTCAAAACTTTCCTTAATAACAGGTTCAAAATCAAGGATTTAGGCACAATGAAATACTTTCTTGGTCTTGAGATCGCTCGGTCACCACTTGGTATTTTTGTCAACTAGAGAAAATATACTTTGGACATCCTCCCTGATTCTGGCTGTTTGAGGTCACGGCTTGCTACTTTTCCCATGGATCAGAATTTGAAACTTACTCCTGATGATGGCAATCCTCTCTCTGATACGGGTTCATACCAACGGTTAGTGGGTCGGCTCCTATATCTCACTATGACTCGACCAGATATCTCATTCTCTGTTAATATGTTGAGTCAATTCATGGAAAACCCACGTGATTCTCATCACGAAGCTGCCCTTTATGTTCGGCGTTACCTAAAAAGCTCTCCAAGTCATAGCATATTCTATTCTACTCAGTGTGATCTCCGGCTTTCTGCATACTCGGATTTCGATTAGGCAAGCTGTCCTACCACTCGTCGCTCCACGACTGGGTTTTTCATTCTTCTTGGCGCTAGTCCCATCTCTTGGCGCACAAAAAAATAGGTCGTTGTTTCTCGCTCCTCTGCTGAAGCTGAATACCGAGCAATGGCTATAACCACATGTGAACTTGTCTGGCTCAAATCTCTTCTGCGTGACCTTGCTGTTCTTTATCTGCAATGTATTTTTCTCTACTATGATAATGAAGCTGCTCTCCATATCACTCGCAATCCTATTTTTCATTAACGCACTAAATATATTGAAATTGATTGTCATTTTGTACGTGGGAAATTTTTGTCTGGGCTCATTATTCCTACACATGTCTCCTCCAAGCTCCAACTGGCTAACATTCTCACCAAAGCTCTTGGGAAGGACCTATTTCATCATTTCACTCGCAAGTTGAGCATTACGGACCTTCATGCTCCAACTTGAGGGGGAGTATTACATTATTTAGAGATTTAGAGATATTATTTCCTTTGTCACATATATTATATATATTCATTCCTAGATTAGTTTGGTTTCCTGTTATTGCTAATCCAATATGTATTATAAATTCCAATGTATAGTGAATAATAAATCAATGAGAATTACTTCATTCCAATACCTAAACCTAACAGTTTTTATGGAAAACTTTAGAATGAAAAATATTTATTTTTGTTTTCCATAGTTGGAACACAAAGCACATTAATTAAAGGGAAATTGGCAGCTTCGATTTCAAACTTTTCACAGTTTATTCTAATCTTACATTTATAGCACTCATAGAACCTTTCAATCGGTTGTAGTCAAAGGACAAATTGATCCATTTTTTAGTTAGTTGACCAAAAAAGTTTGACTTCCTTTAATTATAAAAGGATAAAATGGTAAATTGATGCTTTCTCAAATAAAACAATCAAAATAGTTAAATAAAAAAAATCCCCACCTCACCTCATCCCCAAACCAAACCAAAACCCAGAAAATCCACCGCCATGCTGGCCACTGCCTGCCACCGCCATCTTTCTTCTTCCCCCACCCAGTTAAGTCCACCCTTCATCCAGTTAATCAAATGGAAGCAAGCCTATGCTTAATCTATAAAGTCAATTGTATAATTGTGTCCGATATATATCCTTAGTCCATTTGCGAACTCTAATAATTCAATTTCCACACTTTAATAAAGTGAAAAATAGTGTCACGAGATCATTTTCTATCAACTCATATATATTTACATAATAAATTTTAAATGAGATTGAACTTTTGCAACTTCATTTGACTTGTTATTATTAAAAATCAATAACAAAAATTAAAAAATCACAACATTATTACGAAACCATGTGCAATCCCCGAATTCCTAACTAGTTACTTTAAAAGTCTAGAATAAATTGGGTTTACAAGACAATATAAATTTATTACTAAGGTGTCTATGCTTCGTAAACCACTAATGTGACTATTATTATTTTTTTTATGACGTTACAATGAAAATTTAGGAAAACTTGAACATAAATTCGAATCTACTAGGTGGGTAAATAAATGGGTATACAAGGAAATTATGCTACTACATGTAATATGCCAACATCTTTGGATAAAATCTCAATTCTAAACAAATGGCATCAAAGCAGGGTGCCAAACTAGTCATGCGGACGCTCAAGATGAATCACCATTTGCAGCCAAACATAGGTGTAGACTCGTTTACAAGGGTTGGCAAATCCAATCCCCATGAAGATTTGGTTGTATAACCTAAAAAGTATAGTCCAGGCTGAATTGTCATTTTGCCATAAAAAATATAAAAGGTGTGGACTCCACGTAATCGTGAGGGCCCAAAAAAATATGTGGTCGACTATGAAAGGAGGTTACACCACACACAAGGTGTTGGCCTTGGCGTAGTGGAAGAATTGAACTTTGCTAGAACGTTTCATCCTTTCTTATTTAAGGAAGGGGACCGATAGATTGTTTGCTTGAAGTAGGCATGATTATGTGGTACTTCATCTTGGAGATTGTAGAGAAAGTGCGAATAAAATCTACATATGAGTCAAATAATGAGTTTATAAGAGAATTAAACTCCTTATCCTAATAAGTTAACCTATTGAGATGAAACTCCAATTATCAACCCAAAATTATAAATAACATGAAATTTAATATAAATTTACAAATAGGTTTAAAAATTAGTTTTTGATGGCATATTGGTCTAACACATATGAGCACAATGTTGAAAATAAATTTAAATAAATAATCATATTTTTTTAATCTCAAAGTCAGCTCGAACCCAAGTCAAAGACCTAGTAATGTTTCACTCTTGCCACTTGAGCTAGACCTTGACTTTAAGTGTTTAAACTTTTAAATAAGAATTTCAATAAAAAGAACAATATATAAATCCTTAGACCTTTTTTTCCACTTGTTAACAATTTTTTATGAGAAAATGTGTTTGTTAAATATATCTTCGTGCAAAGAAGGATAGATACAGGGTACACGTTCCATATATAAACTACAGCTGAGCAAAGGATCATTACTTAGCAAAGGAAATTAAGGCAGTAGATGAACGTGAAATAATTGTTTCGCACAAAGACTGGCAAAAATTAATAATTGTTTCGAAATTTAGCAAAAACACATAGCTTGCTGCCTGTGTTGGCATGGAATTGGTGGCCGGGCTTTGCTACACGTACACTCCCGTGTACACGCCCCCCTCACAAGAGGGGGGCCCACAATATTTTATTGGCCGTGGGCCCCCCTTGTGAAGGGAGTGCACTCCTGTGTACATTTAACATTTTTCATTGGTGGCCACTTCTGTACGTGGAGCTTGATGGGACGGACAAACATGTTTAATTAATAACAAGATAGAAATTCTGAGTTTTAGCACCACAAAAGTTACGATCATCAACATATCAAATTGGCACTGTAATTTCAATTTCAGCACCAATAAAAAAAAAGGGGAAATTTGTATAGCATTGGCTTTAATGCATTCACGTGGAATTTTTAAATTTTGGGGCAAATGCAATGAATATATTATATATACATACATGTTTCAAGAGTTAGTGCCACCACATATTGTTGGGGGGTGCGAAGTTATGTCCACAATATAACTCTATGCAAAGGTGTTCTAAATTTTATTTATAATTACTTGTATCAAAGTCGAAATTCAGATATTGAAGTATAATTTTCAAAATAAGGTTATACATTATTATTGCTACTAAAAACGCTCGTAGAGTTGTTGATAGATTAAGAACTTGGTGTATTAAATTCTAAAATCAAATCAAATCAGAGTACTTGAAACTTGACTTGATATCCTCTTAATTTCAAGACAAAATGAGAACTCTATATCCCCCGACTATAAAGTGAAGATCTATATAAATATTTACATATTTAATTTCTAGATCATCAAGCCACGTCGCACTTGCTATTAATTAAACGTCTAATTTGTTCTATTCTAGATATATACTTTGTGGGACCATATGCTGTTGAAAGTTATACTTTATTTTTATTCATTATTATGGTTTCAGAAGGTGATGGTGTAAATCATGTGTGAAGGCACAAATTTTGAATACAAAATCTCCCTTTTTTCTCCTGGTTAGTTAGCTTCACGGGCCCTCGGATCAAAGCCCAAATACTAATAAATACCCATGAAGAATGCACTATATAAAGCAATCAATTGCACAAAAGCTGGCCAACTTTCACCTTTCAACTATTAGAAATGCATCCCAACATTTTCCAGTTTTCTCTCGTTCTGCTTTCCTTGATCTCATGTCATCCTAGGACATTCAACGTGGGTGGAGATGATAGTGGGGAGAAGAGAGATTCATCAAAAATGTCCATGGGTCCTAGTGGTGCAATAAGGACCAATATGGAAGGTAGTGGATCGGCCCATAGTCCAACTTCAGACTATAGTTGGGGATGGGGATCGAGCCCAGAAGGTGGATGGGGGTACGGATCGGGCTCAAGTAGGCCTTCTAGTGGGTCTTCTTGGGGTTCAGGGACCAGGTCAGGGTTTGGATTTGGCTTTGGTCATGGTAGCAGTGTTGCTCCAAAGATGAGTCCCAGAGGCGAAAGCAGTGTTAGTAAAAATGGCGACAAAGACTGTCCACCACCGTCCACCAACTTACTGTGGTAAAAGTAAGCATGGGAGCATGGTTCATTTAGCTAGGCCTAGATGTTGTAGTGAATGTATCTAGTGCGTGTCTAATGTATTACACGTTGAACAATATGCATTTTATTATCTTATATAACTTAAAAAAACATCATCCAATTTACACACATATACTTGTGCTATGTTGTATGCGACAAATATATTGGATTATCGGTTATAAAAATGTTAGTCAAAATAATAAAGGTTTTCAGAATAAAGTCTAATCATTATGAGCAGAAAACTGTTTCTCACATTTTATGATAGAATTCTAACGAAGGGATGTATCTTGATTTGGTTAGTTAAAGGCGCAAGCTATTCTTAAGTTGGCTCTTTATAGAAATACGAGTGAAGGAAACGTGTGTTGCACGTTGGTTGATCAGTGTTAAAAATAAGTGTGTAAATTTTAGAGAAATTCATCTCGAAAGAAAAGGCACAAAAAAAAAAAAAAATGTACCCTTCAATTTCTTATAAAACCCAAAAGACAAATTGCAAGTCAGCTTTTTATTAGTATAAAAAAAATGTACACTTCAATTTCTTATAAAACCCAAAAGACAAATTGCAAGTCAGCTTTTTATTAGTAGTCTGCAAGTATAAAGTATTGAAATCACCAGTGAAGATGACCAGATCAGCTTCAGCAAGATCAGGCTTCCCTTCATCAGGTTGAATAGGAACAGCCTATACAAAAAGGACCATCCTTGCTCAAATTAAGAAAATGAAATGAAAATGGCTAACTCAGTTACAAATTAAAGTATACATACATTTGTACCACGAAGCATCTGTGCTGAAGACGAGACGCCACTGCAATAGAGAGGATCCATGGGAAGCCAGAAGAATAAAGTAGCCATAATAAATATGTGGAGAAGACAAGAGAGCAAGAGAAGAACAGGTATGGCAGCATACCAGCTGCATTTTGAAGGAGGTTAGTCGAGCGAGTGAAAGTCATTGTTCGAAATATATGATTAAAATCAGTATTCCTGCGATTAACAGCATCCAAATGTGCAGCAAAGTGGCACTTTACAAAACACACTATTCGATCATATACTCTCAACCTCAAACCTACACCACCCTGCATGTGAAATTATCTGATCATATTGCTGAAACCCACAATATTGATGAAATTTAAGAATGATCAGATAAATGGACTATAACGGTTATGGCACAATGACATTCTTGGACATTATAAAGCTGTAGGCATAATTTAGCTGAACAGCAGCATATTCATAATGAACACTTCTATAGTATCGATAATGAGAAATGCTTATGTTCAATAATCTGTTCTTATTACCAATTGCACGCCCTAAACTACATGCAACTGCTCCAACATCCAGGTCCCCTACGTGTGCTCTAAGAGTCTTTCTCACCCTAGGAGACACGGAGACACGGGTCGCCCCATCCCAGGCACCATCACATCATCTATCACCCTTCCGTCACTGCCACCCCTTCCCTTTCGGGCACCATCATATCCTCTGTCACCCCTTCCACCACTAACCCCCCTTCATGTAAAATATTTAACTCATAAGTCCAGTACTCACTATTTAGAAACTAAAACTTCTGTTCTATGAAAATAAAATTATGTCTATTAGCTGTGTGAAAGAAATAACAAAATATAATGTGAATCAAACAGTTTGTGCAACACTTCCTACACAAATAAGTAGCAAATTGAAGTACAGAAAATGCTTGATTGAAGGGAGTGATATGGAAGCATAGAAGGAAGAAGGTTGTAAGAAGTTTAAATCTCATAATGGAAATATACATTTTTTTTCTGGGTTCTAGGCACTTTAGTGAAAATATTATTGTTACCACTGTATAAATTTTTTTTTTTATATACACCAACTCCCTAAAAAAATTGTTTCCGTGCGCACGGAGACATGGGTCGTGTCTCCGTGTGCGCACACGGTGTATTTGTGCACCACGGAGACACGGATCGTGTCTCCGTGGTGCACGAAGACATGGATCATGTTTTTTTTAAATACACAAATTCTCTAACTAATCAAATATGAAGACTAAAAGCAAAAAAACACTCTCCGTGTGTGCACAGGTGCCTCCGTGTGCACACGGAGACATGAGTCGTGTCTCCGTTTTTTTTTATAACACACCAACTCCATAACTAATCAAATGTGAAGACTAAAAGCAAAACAAACACTCGAACCATATTTGACGAATCGAGAAACTGTAATATCACCACGACACGACATTAATGCCAAGAAATTATAAACTCAATTAATATCATAAGCTAAAAATTATTCTCAATCATTCACGTAATTTAACTTCTTTACACACATATTGCATCCAAGTACATATCAGACATAAGAAACAATTTTAATTAATTCCCAAACCATAAAAAATCTCACAATCTATTCAAACTTTAGACTCAATCAGATACTCACTCACAAAAGAAAAAATAGAAAATGTACATCAGTTTCTTCATCTGGCATTTGAGATTATGAGAGTCTTCGAAACTCTATCTTTTATTGCATTCAATCAAAATACAATGTGTGTAAATGCAAGGAGAAAAAATTAAAAAGATAGAAGAAGAAGAAGAAGAAGAAGAAGAAGAAGAAATGAGATTTTAGGGGAATGGAGGAATAAAGAGGTATGATTGGTTGAGTGGAAAAATGGAGAAAGAGCAAAGAAGGTAGCATGTCAGATGAAATGTTGATGGCGAAAAAAAATTGAATTACGACGATAAAAAATCGAGACACGTGTCCGCCTTTACTTTGGATCTTTTAATATATAGTAATAGAAAAATTGAAATAGCATTAATATCATGAAGATATGATGCAAATTAAGTATTTTATCCAATGTTTAGCTTGAAACTACTAAATAAAAATAAATAAGTTGTGTCATAAAATTAAGCCCATGTTTGATAAAAATTAAAAAATTTAGATTTTAATCTAAGTTAAAGTCAATAATTAATTTTAACCACACATTCTATGGGATTCACAACTTTTCTACCACACATTCCATCAAATCAAAACTTACTAAAAATTTAATTTTAATCCCCACCAAACAAGGGCTAAGAGGAAATGAAAGAACTACATAACAAAAGTAATAATGCCAAAACTCAAGTATGGATTGAATATAACAATGACCTTTATATACATGATTTCAGTTAGGATAGGGCAATTTTCTTCCCAAAATTGGTGGAACCGGACGAGAATTGGATAGAATCGACTTGTTCGATTCCAGGTCCTTTATGAAATGGATCGATTTTCAGTGTATGCATCGAGAATCAATATGTTCTGATCCGATTCTTAGTATTACCTTAAAAAGCAATAGTGAATTCGGCTCTCTCTCTCTCTCTCTCTCTCTCTCTCTCATATGCATAAGATTTTTGAACATTAGACCCTCAAATTATCTTACGTCAATTTTTTTTCTCCTTACACATTTTTAGTCTTTCTTTTACATTAAACTTAAGGGATAATCAATATTTAAATATAAATAATTTTATAAACATTTTATATAATTTTTGGTTCAATCTTTTGTAAGAGCTCAAATTTCTCGTTATTTTCAAAGTGCAGAATCAAGATCTTTTCCTTGAAAATTATTGAAAATCATCTAATTATATATTCTACGTACATTGTTTAATATATATTGTTATATGATATTCTTAATAATTAATTTTTTATCCAAATTTTTCAGTTTATATTGTGTTTAATAAGTTATGCTCTTTATGCCTTTATTAATCGATCTTGAGCATTGGAGTGTATTTCTGATAAGTAATTTTAACTCTATTTTATTTATTTTTATTTGACAAATAATTTAATATTTTATTATTAATATAAACAACCTAATCGGACCAGGTTGGCTGAAACAAACTGAACCGATTGATTCGGTTCTATAATTAGATGTGAATTATAGAACCGAATGGTTTCATTTCTAATATTCACCTTTATATTCGATTCAGTTCGATTACCTTCAGTATTGGATCGAATCGAACCCACCCACTCCTAGTTTCAATGAGATTTACAGTCTGATAGAATACACTCTTCTAAAGTAAGTAAAATTTATCTGAATACTCTAATACGAAGAAAAAAAAAGATATATATATATATATATATAGCCCGTAATTTTACAATATTTCCTCTTTTATGATTATTTACACAATAATGCTTCGCTGAAAATCTTGTTTGTCAAAAACCAAGTGAAACGAAAAAAATCAAACGAAAGAAAAAATAGTACATTTACGATTTTGAAGCATTAAGAAAATCTTGCCTCTTTATTACCTTCAAGAAAATCTAGTAGGGCAAAATTTGGATGAAAGAAAAAGGCTCCGAGTTCTATTAATGAAAATACTTATATCAAGTCATTCATATCTTGTGTACCAATGTCTTGAATACACTATCTTTCAAAAACTTATATAAAACAATTGTGATGAATTATATTCCATGTCGTTATGTTATTGTCTCAAATTAATACCGTCCTCATATAAGATATTCAACTATTTTTGTTTGACTTTATTTAGCATGATGGTTCGTTAAAAAAATTGATTTTGGTGTTTCTATATTCGAGAGTCTCATTTACAATTTATAACATACAAGAGTAAAATGATTAAGTTATATTGATGATAAATGTTTTTTACATTATGGACATTCATTACACCAAAAAATATACTTTGTTAAAACCTTATTGGATAAAATTCTTTGAGAAACGTTCTAATAAAAGAAAAAGAGTATGTTATTCTTTTGAATACACTATAAAAGTCGTCTTATTAAAAATCTTTCTAGAAAAACACAATGACAAAACCTTGATCAAGGAACAAAGAGTACAATGCATACTGCTTGATTTCATGATAATATCACTTGGACTATACACTTCACGATTATAAAATTATTCAAAAATTTATAGAAATTGCACTAACATGCATGCCAAATGATTTTTTGTAACCACATTTCTTAGACAGATAATGAATTTTATGTATTATCATGATAACAAGGTATAGACTTATAATTGCATCTATCACATGACAATTTATCTTTTTTTTTCTATGTATTTGCAAAAATAATTATGTCAATAATCATATATTTTTTTCGAATAAGTATTGCACGTTTTGGTGTTAGGACTACAGATTTAGAAATTTCAGAATTCTCTAATAAGTTCAATTTTACATAAATTGTGTCCTTTTATTTGGCCAATTGTTTTTATGCTGGTATTCTTCAACGAATTTCCTACAATATCTTCGTCATAAAAATGTTGTCAATAACTTTTTTTTTTCGATTCCATTTCTTTTTCATAATGACATAATTTATTGATATATCTCAATTTGAAATATTTCAGATACATTAGCCCTTTTTGAAGTTTTCAGATTTGTTCCCCTACCCAAATATACTAAGAAGCGCTCTACTACTCAACAGGGCTATTGACAGAGGCTTTAAAAAGAGCTGAGGTGGATTCACCCAGAATAGCTCTATTTGAGTAGCTTCAGTGCACTAAGAATATGTGTCTACTCAATGGGATTACTTCATTTTCTTTGTGATTTTATCTTGAAATTGAATATTATTATGTTTTAGGTCTGCCATTGATTTATCAAATATAAGTTAATGGATTGTGTTTCCAAGTTGTTATTTCGAGTTAGAGCGTTGCTAATCGAATTCTGGTTCGAACTTTCTTGTGTGAGAAATTAGATAATATAAAGGTACATTATGTTCATTATTCTAACTTCTTCATTTCTCACCCTAATGCGGAGAAATCAACCCGATCGTGTACTATAAACATTACCCTTTATGGTTTAAAATATTTTATAAGGGTTCAAACTAATCGTGCATTCTAAGCACTCTCTAATGTCCATCTAAGAGCATTGTGATGGAGCAATTACACACATATTAAACTATCAAAAATCATTAGATGAAAAGTATTGGACTTTGACCATAATCCGACTATAATGAGAGAACTTTGGTGCAGGTATAATGGTGTGAGTGTTGCCTACAGAAATAGTATTTCTAATATAGAAATGGAAAACTCTTTATTTTCAATTGTAATTTTAACGATCTGGGCTTTGTGTCCAAGCAGGTGTTATCTTACTATTGTCCTTTTTGGAAGAGCATTTGCATATCATACACCTTACGACTTTCTTTTCTATTACTTAGAATTTGAACTAAGATCTTTACCTTATAAAAGATTTAAATTAAAACATGAGGAACAAGATAAAAAATTGTGAGGTGTAAGATGGATAGATACTCTCCCAAAGAAGATAGTACGTAAGAAAACAACTTGGGGGTACAATGCTCGTGTTGCTACAGTAATGATTTATTAATTAATTGAGACTTTGAATAAAGCATAGTGGTAAACCATTTATCGTCATTCCAACTAACATTTATTAAAAGCCTCAGATTTAGGCTCACTAACATTAACAAGACAAATCGTCTTGATTATAAAATCTTTTAAACTTACGAATATATAATAACTACATACAATCATCTAGTAGATATATTTATTAAATATAAACAATACCTATTCTTATTAATTATTATTTATTCGTGATGGTATAATCGGTCATGTAAAAAAACATTTAAGACGTTGAACTTGTGATTTAACATAGTATTTATTTTAAATATTCTGCAGGTAGAAGAAACCAAAATACATTGTAAAAAAACACACTGATTAACAACAAAATGATATCTCATATTATATAATTATGTTGGGCTCAAAAGTCCCAACTGCCAACCATTATGAAAATAAGTCATCTTTTAGATTTACGATAGTATAATGGGCTAAGAGACTCTAATAACCATATTCTCATAAGAGATTGAAGTTGGTCTGGGTCTACAAATTCATATTCAAGGTGGATTCAAATACCGACCTATGAAAGTAGAAATTACACAGACCAAAAGATTTGGAGATTACATTTCAGAAATCATAGGTTATGTTTTTTAATTCAAAAGTCAGATGTTTTGTTAAATAATTAATAAATATAAATATCGTGTTTTATTGGAGAGAGAAAAAATAGATACATATCAAACTTGAGTGAGAAAAACATACATATCCATAATTAACTCTCTAATTCCGTGAGATCTGAAAAAACCCTCACACGTTAAACCTCCTACTCTTCCACAGCTTCACATTCAACTTCTCCTTAAAACTGAAAATTTTAGTAAAAATAATTCTCCATTTTTATCATTCTATACACACATTCCAATTTCATCATATTCGAAATATGGTTTTCGCATTCGCTGATTTTTTCCTTCGACAATACCCAATCGCGATGATGGTTTTAACAATGAGCATTGATTCGAAATCTCATGCAAAGATTGATGAGAAATCTAAAAGAAAATCAGAGAAAAGAAAAGGCACAAATGTGCACAAAGATTTGAGGCCCAAAACAAGTCATAGAACCTCCCTAAAACGCTAAGATCTAGTTCTCAAAAGGTAAATCAGTAGTGTAATTAATTTAGTTAATGGTCAATTTGTATATGAAATTTATTGGGTGTTTATGATTTGGGTAGTCACAAATTTTTAGAATTTTTGACCTAAAAAAAAAATGCAATTTGAGGTGTTATGAAGTATCATTGGGTGAGGTAAACTCATCTATGTAACCTGTAAAATATATGTATGGTCGAACCTATATAATTTTTGTGACCACTTTGGTGTTTTTTGTGACCAGTCGTGTCTTGTGATTTTTGGTCGGACTATGACCAATTTTGTAATTAAAAATGCATTTTACTTTTTTATGCGACTCATCATGTGTTTGTGACATTTCTTAGTGTGTGACGAATCATGTGGTTGTAATATGACTATTTTTGCATATTATTTGTGACATTATTTATATGTGATTTGTGTAGAGTCAGTGATTAAATAATTGTATGTAATTTGCGTATTGTGTGACATGAATGCATCCTCAAGTATCAAATATTGATGTATTTTTGTTATTTTTGTCATTTATTGCAGGAATATGAGTATATTATTCCAGAAGCTTTATTGTTTCACGGTAAAGTTATTACAAACGCAACAAAAAATATGCTATCAAATTTTATATCAGAGTTCAATGATGAAAAAAATCAGATCCTAGTCGATACATGCTTCTCCTATTATGTGGATTGTTATAAGATAGTTGATTAAGGTGGGATATAGCCCCATGTTGCTAGAGCTAGGTTGGATATAATTGCACTGCTCTTTAATACACAGCAAAATCAAGAAGGCCACCAAAGGGGAGAAAGGAAAAAGTCGGGGAGGGGGGGTAGTTATAGACTGAGATTTGATGTTGTATATGATAATCGATGTTATTATGTAATGGAAGGGAACTTTGTATTTCTTGTTTTGTAATTGAGGAATATATTTGCAGTTTTATGAATGTTCATTTCATGATTCATGTTTATATGGTTGTTAAATCTGATATTCATATTGCATTTCATTAGTTATTTAGGATTCGTATATAGATCTTCTTTTAAGGTCATAGATATTTATTTTCAAGTCACATATCAAGTATTGTTTACAGATTTGAGCTTCTTATTCTCAAATCCATGAGGAAAAAAGAGTAATTATTATGTTGTATAGAGGTCACTGCTTATTTCATTCAAGTCACAGGTCATCTTTCGAAGTCACATGACAATGTTTTCATGTCACATATACTTAATATGAAGTCACAAATTCTTATTGTCAATTTACATCTCATTTTGTTCTAATATCAGCTCATTTTCTATTAGTCACATGCCATTTTATCAAGTCAAATATCACATATTGTTTCCAGGTCACAACTCATATTTTATACTCACGTGTCACAATTCTCAAGTCATATGTCATGTGATGAAATCACATGACATTGTATATAACTCACATAACTGTTATTTGGTGTCACATATCCATTTTTTGAGAAGTCACATATCTAGTACTATCTACATGTTACAGATTATTAATTAATAGTCGTAATTCATTATTTTCGTATCAAACATCAAGTATTAATTAATGTATACGTGTTAAATATTATTTTCAAGTGAGAGATGAAGCCCCAGAATGCGTCACAAATAGCATAATATTGTAAATATGTCACATGAATAAGACTATTGGTCACCATCATTTTATACAATATACGTAAGTCACAGTACAAATATAGAATCACATATACTGAATACAGGTCACAAAAAATTACGCATTTCCAAAAATTCAACATCTTGTACAAACGATTGATTACACGAACTCTTCGAACATCACAATTACAAATACAATTCACATGTAACCTAAACTACAAACGAAAATTTCAAACACACA
>CAIGRP010009344.1:0-19853 GCA_903798385.1 Fraxinus cuspidata | reverse complement strand
TTGATAGAGAACACCAAAGATATCAACTCTTATCCTTTGGATGAACTCTATTGAACCTTGATGACATAAGAGCTCAACAATACTGAAACCAATGAGAAGATGAGGAAAAGCAAAGAAGAATCAAAAGAACCTCCTAGGCATTAAATTACTCTCAAATCTGTAATTGAAGAGGGAACTACAAGTGTACACATGCGTGATGAAGAGTTTGATGTTCTTGTGCTACTTGTCAAAAAATGGAGAGACTTTCGAAATAATCAAAAATTTCAAAAGAAAGAGGAAAAGAGAGAAGAGAGGAGCAAGAAAATCATTTGTTATCATTGCAACAAACCTGGTCACAAGAGAAATGAGTGTCCAAACAAAAAGAAAAATTTCAAGAAAAAGGAACTCCAAGCAACATGGGATGAAAGTGACGATGACGATCGCGACGAAAATGAAAGTCAAGAAGAGATCACCAACATGTGCTTCATGGCAATCGATGATGAGGTACATTCTATTGAAAAATTTTCATATGATGATTTATCTTCCTCCTATAGTGAAATTTTGGAAGAATTTGAGAAACTCGCTATTAGTCATTCTATACTTAAAAAGAAACATGAATTCTTAAAAAGTGATGGAGAAAATTTTAGAAACTAAAAAGGAAAATGTAGATTATGATTTATTGTATAAAGAAAATTGTTTTTTGAAAGAAAATGTTGAAGATTCAAAAAAAAAATATTTATAAATTCACTCAATGGAAGAAGAATTTTGATTTACTACTCGGTGATAAAAAAATGTGTTTTTGATAAAGGAGACATTGGATATAAACCATTTTTGAACAAAATCTCTCCAAAATTTATTTGTCAAAGCCTCAAATACAATTCCCTAAAAAATTACTTATAGATTTTGCAATAAGGATGGACATATTGCATACAATTGTCTAATAAATAGGAAGCTACATTTTGAAAGTAAAAACGAGTGGACTTGAGGATCCACTAAAACTAACTTTCAAGGACCCAAACTTATGTGGGTACCAAAGATCAAAAGTTGAATTATTGTTGTAGGTACCGAAGAAGATTATGAGCAAATGGTTCTTGGATAGCGGGTGCTCAAAGGGCATGACCGGAGATAGAACTTTACTATCGAATTTCAAAAAGTGGGATGGAGGTCATGTCACATTTGGAGACAATGCAAAAGGAAAAATCATCGGAATCACAAACATTGGTAATCATCTCTCTCCTTCCATTGAAAATATACTATTGGTAGATAACTTCAAACATAATTTACTTAGTATTAGTCAATTATAGGAAGTCGAAGCATAGATGTTTATATCATAAATATCGATNTAGTGAGTTTGAAAAAAGATACTTGGTTATGGAATATGAGATTAGGTCATATTAGCATGAAACTTCTTTCAAAAATCTCCAAAAATTGTTTTGTCAAAGGTTTACCAAATTTAAAGTTCGAAAAAGATAAAATTTGTGATGCATGTCAATTTGGTAAACAAGTAAAAAGATCATTTAAACCCAAATTACACTCATCAACTACAAAACCACTTCAATTACTCCATATTGATCTTTTTGGAACATTGAGAACCTCTAGTATAACTAGAAAGTACTATGCTGTTATCATTGTTGATGATTTCTCGAGATTCACTTGGATTTTTTCTTAAATCTTAAAGATGAAGCTCAAAAACCTTCAATTTTGTTTGCAAAAAATGTTCAAAATGAAAAAGGATACTCCATTTCAACCATTAGAAGTGATCATGGTCAAGAATTTGATAATCTCGCCTTTGACTTTTGCATTGAAAATGGATATGAACATAACTTATCGACTCCTAGAATTGCTCAACAAAATGGTGTAGTATAAAGAAAGAATCGCACATTGCAAAAAATTACTAGGACCATGCTAAATGAAAATAGCATGCCAAAATATTCTTGAGCCAAAGCCATTAACACCGTTGCTATATTTTTAATAGAGTTTTAATTAGTAGAAAAAAAAAATCAAAATCTCATATGAACTTTGGAAAAATAAAATTTCCAATATCGGTAATTTCAAAGTCTTTGGGTGAAAATGCTTTATCTTGAACACAAAAGAAAACTTGGAAAAATTTGATTCAAAATCTGACATTGTAATTTTTCTAGGATATTCACTAATTAGTAAAGCTTATAGAGTTTAAACAAAAGAACTTTTGTTGTTGAAGAATCCATGCATGTCACTTTTGATGAAACTAACTCTCTTGATCATGAGAAAGGTGTTGATAATGAAGTAGGGTTGGAAACTCCATTCGAACAAATGACTATTGAAGATCAAAACAAGGAAGATCCAAGAGATGCACATAAAGAGGGAAAAAATATTCAACAAAGTGAACAAGAGCCAACCAAAGTCCAAAATGATTCATCTTTACCAAAAGAATGGAGGTTCACTCATTCTTATCCTAAAGAACTAATAATTGATGATCCCTCCAAAGGTATTACTACTAGAGCCTCTACTAAAAATCAATTAAGTAGTTGTGCTTTCATTTTATAAATGGAACTGGAAAACATCAAAGAGGACGAGTGTGATGAATTTTAGATTCTAGCTATGCAAGAAGAACTAAATCAATTTGAACGAAACCATGTTTAGGATTTAGTCACTAGACCAAATGATCAAACCGTCATCGGCACTAAAAGGGTATTTAGAAATAAACGTGATGAAAACGAAATAATTGTGCGTAATAAGGCTAGATTAGTGGCTCAAGGTTACAAATAAGAAGAATGTGTCAATTTTGAAGAAACATTTGCACCGATGGCTAGATTTAAATCCATTCGTATGTTTCTTGCATTTGTTTGTCATAGAAGATTCACTCTTTATCAAATGGATGTTAAAAGTGCTTTATTTTAATGGTTTTATTCAAGAAGAAGTGTTTGTTGAACAACTACCCAGTTTTAAAGATCACAAACATCTGGACTATATTTTCAAACTTTGAAAAGCTCTTTATGGTCTAAAACAAGCTCCCAGGGCTTAGTACGAATGATTGAGCAAATTTCTAATTTCAAATGGTTTTTCAGTTGGAAAAGCGGATACTACTCTTTTTGTTAAAAATCAAAAGAATGATATGATCATTGTTCAAATTTATGTTGATGATATCATATTTGGTGTAACTAACATATACCTTTGTGAAGAGTTTTCTGAATGCATGAGCATGGAATTTCAAATGAGTATGATGGGAGAGCTAAAAAAATTTTCTCGGTCTCCAAATTAAGCAAACTTGTGATGAAGTTTTCATCAATCAAAGTAAGTATATATTGGACATGCTCAAGAGATTCGACATGGATGACTTGAAGTCAATGAACACTCCTATGAGAACATCCATAAAATTGGACAAGGATGACCAAGGTACTTTCGTTGATATAAAAAAAATAACGAGGTATGATCAGATATCTTCTTTATTTAACCCCAAGTAGACCCGATATTATGTTTAGTGTGTGCCTATGTGCTAGACTTCAATTGAATCCTAAATAATCACAACTTAAGGCTGTAAAAAGATTCTTTAGATATCTTAGTGGCATTAGAACTTTAGGGCTTTGGTATCCCAAGGGCACTCACATTGATCTACTTAGCTATTCAGATGTTGATTGGGCGAGTTCCACTATCGATCATAAAAGCACTACTGGAATGTGTCATTTTCTAGGATTTGCACTTGTATCATGGTTTGCAAGAAACAAAATTCCGTTGTATTGTCTACCATCGAAGCCAAATATATTTCAACCGCTAGTTGTTGTGCACAAGTATTATGGATGAAACAAACTCTTAGTGATTATCACTTGTTCTTTGATCATATACCTATCATGTGTGATAACATTAGTACCATAAACTTGTCAAAGAATCCTATTCTGTACTCTAGGACGAAGCACATTGAAATTAGACATCATTTCCTAAGAGACCATGCTCAAAAGTGTGATATTGTGTTAGAGTTTGTGAACATAAAAAATCAATTGACCGATATCTTTACTAAACCACTAGCACTTGATCGGTTCTCACATATTTGAAGATGTTTAGGCATTATTGATGAATTCGAAGTGCATGACTAAGTTAAATTCTTATTATATGTTTTATCTTTATTATTTCATGTACACCATATTCATGTGATCTAATATGTTTTATTTAAAAAAAAGGGTGAACCATACAAGTCAACCGGACGTCCAGCAAAATGCAAACACATGTACTTAACTTGTGAATCGGATTCATTCTTTTCAATTTCTTCTCCATTCCTCTCAAACTCTCTCCCTAAATATCATCTCTATTCTTCATTCTTCCCACTCAAATCATAAATTGCCACTAAAAATAAAAAACCCATTACTTCGATACTTCAAATTCTTTCAAAAATCAAATTTTCATCCACCAAATCTCACATTCTCCTAAAATCCGAACCCTGGTCTTTTCTCATCAAATTTCTACAATGTTGGGGTCTAGAAGAGCGGGCAAAAGACTCAAGAGCACTTTGAGACGTTCTCCACCACATTCTTCCGATGAAGAATTCAACATGGAACCTGAGTTGCCGGCCAACCCATTTGAAAAATCCCCCATCTTAATAGGTAGAAATGTTGATTTTACAGATTTTACTATTGAAGCTCCTGCATTTCATATAGAAGAATGTTTTTAAGATATGGGTTGGATTTAAATTTCCATGTTAGAAGAACATGCATACCCATGTCTCATGAAGGAATTTTATAAAAACATGGCTATTACTCTTCGTTCCGGTGACATTTCATGTTTAATTAAAAATAAACACACTGTCATCAACAAAGCTCTTATTTGTGACATTTTAGAACTTGAGGTGTGTGAAACACATATTTTTCTTCACAAGGCACATCCTACTTTAGACGGCTATAACCTTACCGAGGCTTGTCATTGAGTTACCGGGAAATTTTTTGAAAATATCACGAAAGTATGTGCAAATCAATTGACTCTTTCATGCAAAGTTTTACAAAATATCATTGCAAATGTTATCCTACCACGAAAAGGTCATCGAGATGAAGTGAGTTCTTTGATCTCTTTCTTCTTGACTATTTTCTTGTCAGCAGGAAACTTAATTTTTCCACCATTGCATTAGGCCTCATGAAACTTGTCCATTCCTCACGTTGGCATGCTTCTCACGAATTTTTTTTAACACTTTAATGTTCTTTTGGATGATGAGACATTTGTCCAACTTCGACCAACTGACACTATAAACATTTATACACTTAAACATATGAAAATTACTAAAGAACCTGGTCAGTATGTGGCACATACTAAGGGGTTCGACCCCACATCGGGTCCTTCGACTCTATCCTTTGAGGAAGATGACGATGACGTATCGAAAGCTCATATTCCTCCTAATGACATTTCAGGCTCTAGTATCCCTCAATCTTTGGGTAGTGGCTTCACGTTTACCGAGGATCAATACAATCTTCTCAATGACTGCATCGATTCTCTGACATCATCAGTTGATGGCCTTGGTAGAATGCTTCGGGAGTTTCAAGTTCAGTGGGCCGCCATTCAAGCACAACATGCGGTAATGTAGGGTTAGCAGAATGCCTTCTACGCCCATTTCTATGCCCACTTCGTTCCTCCGAAGCTGTAGTCATAGATTTCGATGGATACTATTTACCTTACGATGAATAATTCGTTATGCTTTGAATATTAGTGTTTTTGGATTATTTGGATATTATGCTTTGATTTTTTTGGATATTATTCATTTTCATTTAGTTATCTCATGCTATCATTTATGACTATGGTTGTTTTCAATACATAAATTCCCTACTTCGTATTCTTTTTGCTTAAGCCAAAAAGGGAAAAAGATATATACAATGATATGCATGCTTGGCCTGTATAAAAAAGGGGAATCAATATCATATGAATGCTTGATCTATAAAAGATAGATAATTTTTTTTTCTTATTGAGCATTTTTCTCATCTTTTGTTTGTCATAATAAAAAAAGGGGAAATTGTTGACATATGGTTGATCTTATATATTGGCTATAAAAAACAAAGTAATTTTATGTCTAAAATTTGTATTCAAGTCTTCATTGCTACATGTTGATGAAACTGGAGACAATACAATTGCTATCAAAAGACGTGCAATTGACAATCAAGAAAATTCAAGATGGGTTCGAGCATTTACAATCGGAGATAAATAGAGCAATCGTGTTAATTGAAATTGAAAATATTAGAACTAGATGTTTGAGCTCATTTATAAAGGTAAAATACTTTAATTCTTAGCAATGACTCATTAGAAGCTCAAGTAACGAATTTTTTATGCACGAGAAAAATCTACTATGTAAAAAGTTTGCACAAAATTTATTTTTCGAAGGTAAGAATTTCAAGTTAATTTTCAAACCTATGAGCATCACCTACCTTGAAAAATTAACTAAAAATGTCATTTACAAGCCTACATTGTTTCAAACAAACAAACGAAATGAACAAAAAAAAATTTGGCCCATCACGACGTCTTGTTTATCCACAACGGTTGATTTTTAGACTGTTCTGACTTCTGACTAGCAACGACTTTATCAATCATTCGGAATAGTACCAGAAGTCTGGATGATCATTCGGTTCAACAGAGCTTTTGATGTTCTTCAACTGCTATAAATACCAACTCACTTTCCATTCATTATAACATTGAAGATCATTCAAGTAAGATATTTTCTCATCTCATTTATTATTATCAAATCATTTTAGGTTTTAAATTTTTTTGATCAAATTAACTTTTTAAAATCATTCTACACATGAAAGTTTTTCATACCTAAACACTTGAACTTTATTTATTACTATCTATTAAAGTGATAGCCTATTTCTCTCTTGGTACTTAATTGTGATCACATCATTTATTAAGAGAAGTTTCATTTGTAAAACCAACTTTCTTTGAAACTTGTGGGTCATATTGAGGTTCCGTAAAGCTCAACATTGTATAATGGTTGGTACTCCTTATTTCTGAGTCACTGGAAGCACTATATAATTGGCCTTGCTCCTGTCAGAGATCTTGGTAATGGAGGACGTAAATCATTGAGTTAGATCAAGCCTCCTTAATTATATCATTTGCACCCTTTATCTCTCTTTACTTATTGCTTTCATATTTGTGCTTATTATTTGAATTAATCTATCTAGTTATTACGTGCTTAATTTTAGATTATTTTTTCGAAAAGGTTTTAAAACCAATTCATCCCCCTCTTGGTTAACTATTCTTGGGTTATCACATCTATCCTTCTAAGGTGATTCTTTCCATGGATGAACAATCCACCATTGTGAAAGCCCTTTACGAGGATTGTGTTGCCTTCCATGGGGTCAACATCATCAAGGATGTCCACTCCGTAAGGAGAGGTGTGTGACATCCTCAATGGGGTCGCCTCTTCTATTTCCCGAAGGTGTTGTTCTCCATGGTTGAATCATCCTTCATGAACAAAACCTTTGATGAGATACATGATGCTTTCCATGGGTTTACCCCCATTAAGGATGTCCAATTCGTTAGGAGAGACATGTGACATACTTACTAGGGTCGCCTAATCTATTCTTCATAGATGATGTTTTCCATGGATAAACCATCTACGGTAAAAAAAAGCCCTTGACGAGGTACGTAATGCCTTCCACAGGTTCACCTCCATCAAGGATGTCCACTTCGTTAAGAGAGATGCATGACATCCTCACTAGGGGCACCTCATCCATCCTTTCAAGGTGATGCTCTCCATAAATGACCCATCCACTATGGAGAAAGCCCCGACGAGGTACGTGATGCTACCCAATGTCCACTTCTTTAGTAGAGGCGCGTTATACCCTCACTAGGGTTGCCTTATCCATCATTCGAAGATAATGTCCTCCATGAATGAACCATCCACTTCACTTGTTAGGAGAGGTGCATGACATCTTCACCAGGGTTACCTCATCCACCCTTCGAAGGTGATGCTTTCCATGGATGAACCATCTACCATGGAGAAAGTATGTGATGCTTCCTACAATGACATCCTCACTATGGTAGCCTCATCCATTCTTAGAAGATGATGTTATCCATAGATGAAATATCTACCATGGTGAAACCTTTGATGAGGTGGGAGATGTCTCCTATGGGATCACTTCTATTTAGGATGTCCACTTCACTAGGAGAAGCGTATGACACCCTCACTAGGGTCACTTTATGTATCCTTTAAATTTGATATATTCCATGGATAAACCATCCACCATGGAGAAAGCCCTTCACGAGAAATGTGATGCCTCCCTCAGGGTCACCTTTATCAACGATGTCCACTTTGTAAGGAGAGGTGAGTGACATTCTCACTAGGTTCGCCACATCCGTCCTTCGAAGATGATGGTCTCCATGGATAAACCATACATAATTGGAAAAGCCCTCAACGAGGTATGTGATACTCCTCACGGGGTCACTCCATCAAGGATGTCCACTTCATTAGGAGAGATACGTAACACCCTCACTAAGGTCGCCTCATCCATCTTTCAAAAGGTGATGTTTCCCATGGATGAATTATCCACCATGGAGAATGCCCTTGATGAGGTGTGTGATATATCCCACTAGGTCACCTCCATCTAGGACATTTGCTTTGTTAGGAGAGGGGCGTGAAACCCTTACTAGGGTTGCCTCATCCATCTTTTGAAGTTGTTGCTCTTCATGAAGGAACCATCCGTTGTGGAGAAATCAATCGACGAGGTTTTTGATGCTTTCCAAGGGGTCACCTCTATCAAGGATGCCGAGTTTTTTAGGTGAGTCACATGATACCCTCACTAGGTTGCCTCATCCATCCTTCTAATGTGATGCATTCCATAGATGAACCATCCATAATGAAGAAAGCCCTAGACAAAGTCTTGATGCCTCAAATGGTTCACCTCCATCAAGGATGTTCACTTCGTTAGGTGAGGTGCATGATATCTTCTCTAGGGTCGTCTCATCCATCATTCGAAGGTGATATTTTTTATGGATGGACTATCTACCTGGATAAAGTCCTTAACATGGTTTATGATGCCTCCCACGGGGTTACTTACAACAATTATGTCCCATTCGTTAGGAGAGGTGCAAGACATCCTCATTGGGGTCGCCTCATCCATGATTCGAAGATGACGCCCTCCTTGGATGAACATCTCCCATGGAGAAAGCCATTAACGAGGTGCATGATGCCTCCTATGGGATTACCTACATCAAGAATGTCCGCTTTATTAGGAGAGGCGACAACACCCTCACTAGGGTTGTTTCATTCATCCTTAAAATATGATGCTTTCCATGGATGAACCATGCACCATTGAGAAAGCCCTTAACGAGGTGGGTCATGCCACCCACGTGACACCCTCACTAAGGTTACCGTATTCATCCTTTGAAGTTGATGCTCTCCTTGGATGAACCATCCAGCATGGAGAAAGCACTTGACAAAGTGCATGATGCCTCCCAAGTCACCTCCATTAAGGATGTCCACTTCATTAGGAGAAGCGCGTGATACCTTCACTACGGTAGCCTCATCCATCATTCGAAGGTTATACCTTCTATAGATGAACTTCCACAAATCCCTTGGACAAGATGTAGAATGCCTCCAATGAGTTCACTTCCATCAAGAATGTCCACTTTGTTAGGAGAGGCATGTGGCGCTCTTACTAGGGTCTCCTCATCCATCCTTTGAAGGTTATGCCTTTCATAGATGAACCATCCTCCATGGAGATAGCCCTCACAAGGTGTATGATACTTCCTACGGGATCTCTTTCATCAAGATTGTCCACTTCTCTAGGAGTGACGCACGATGCCCTTTATGGGGTTGCCTCGTACATCCTTCAAAATGATGCTTTCATTGGAAGAACCATCCACCATGGAGAAAATCATGAACGAGGAGTGTTGGCCTCGTAAATAAGATCTCTTAATAAATACAATCATACCCTCACTGGGAACACTTCATCCGTCCTTTGAAGGTGATGCTTTCCATAGATGAACTATCCACCATGGAGAAAGCCCTTAATTGGGTACAGGATGCATCCCACAAGGTCACCTCCATAAAAAATGTCTACTTCATTAGGAGAGGTGTGTGGCATGCTCACTAAGGTCGCCGCATTCATCCTTTGAAGATGATGCTCTCCATAGATGAACTATCCACCTTGAAGAAATACCTTTATGAGGTGCATGATGCCTCCAAAGGGGCCACCTCCTTCAAGAATGTCCAATTCGTAATGAGAGGCATGTGATACCCTCACTTGGGTTGCCTCAACATCCTTCAAAGATGATGGTCTTCATGGATGAACCGTCTACATGGAGAAAGAACTTGATGAGGTACGTTATGCCTCATATATAGTCATCTCAAACAAGAAGATCCACTTATAAATAGAGGTAAACGACATTAACTAGGATCGCATAATCCATCCTTCGAACATAATTCTCTGCATGGATAAACCATCCAACATGGAGAAAACCCTTGACAAGGTTCGTTAAGGAAGTCCAATTCCTTAGGAGAGTCGCATGATTCTCTTACTGGTGTTGTCTCATCCATTCTCCAAACATGATGCTTTCCATTAATGAACCATCAACTATGGAGAAATCACTTGACGATGTATGATATTTCACTCAGAGGGTCTCTTCTATTATGGATGTCCACTTCGTTAGGAGATGCGCATGACAATCTCAATACTGTCACCTTATCCATCCTTCGAAGGTGTTGCTTTTCATGGACGTACCATCGACCTTGTAGAAAGCTTTTGATAAGGTGGTGATGCCACCCATAGCGTTGCTTCCATAAAGGATGTCCACTTCGTTAGCAGAGGCACGTGACACCCTCATTAGGGTCCCCTCATCCATCCTTTGAAGGTGATGTTTTCCATGGATGGACCATCCACCATGGAGAAAGCCCTTACGAGGTACGTGTGACTTCCTCACTAGGGTCTCCTCATCTATCCTTCAAAGCTGATGCTCTCTATAGATGAACCACTCAACATGGATAAAGCCCTTGACGAGATGTGTGATGCCTTCCAAGGGGTAACCTTATTCAAGGATGCCCAATTCGTTTGGAGAGACACATGATACTAATACTAGGGTCACCTTATCCATCCTTCTAAGGTGATGCCCTACTTCGAAAAATCATCCAAAATGGAGAAAGCCCTTGACGAGGTTTGTGATGCCTCCAACGGGTTCACCTTCACCAAGGATGTCCACTTCATTAGGAGTGGCGCATAACACGTCTTTTTGCCCTTCCTTCGAAGGTGATACTTTCTATAGATGAACCATCCACTATGGAGAAAGCCCTTAACTAAGTACGTGATGCATTCTACAAGGTCACCTCCATCAAGAATGTCTACTTCGTTAGGAGAGGTGTGTGACATAATCACTAAGGTCGCTGCATTCGTCCTTCGAAGATGATGCTCTCCATAGATGAACTATCCACCTCGAAGAAATCCCTTTATGAGGTGTATGATGCATCCAAAAGGGCCACCTCCTTCAAGAATGTCCAATTCATAATGATAGGCGCGTGATACCCTTACTTGGGTTGCCTCATACATCCTTCAAAGATGAGGTTCTTCATGGATGAACCATCTATATGGAGAAAGAACTTGATGAGGTACATTATGCCTCATATATAGTCTTCTCAAATAAGAAGATCCACTTTATTAATAGAGGTGAGCGATACATTCACTAGGATAGCCTCGTCTATCCTTTGAAGGTAATTCTCTGCATGGATAAACTATCCAACATGGAGAAAACCCTTGACGAGGTGCGTGATTCCTCCAAGGGGGTCACCTCCTTCAAGGATGTCTAATTCCTTAGGAGAGGCGCATGATACTCTTACTGGTATTGTCTCATCCATCCTCCAAACATGATGCTTTCCATTGATGAACCATCAACTGTGGAAAAATCCCTTGACGATGTATGTGATTCCACCAAGAGGGCCTCTTCTATCATGGATGACCACTTTGTTAGGAGATGCGCGTGACAATCTCAAAACTGTCACCTTATCCACCCTTTGAAGGTGTTGCTTTTCATAGACATACCATTGATATTGTGGAAAGCCTTTGATGAGGTGGTGATGCCACCCATAGCATTGCTTCCATAAAGGATGTCCACTTTGTTAGCAGAGGTGCGTGACACCCTCACTAGGGTCCCCTCATCCATCCTTTGAAGGTGTTGCTTTCCATGGTTAGACCATCCACCATGGAGAAAGCCCTTACGAGGTACGTGTGACTCCTTCACTAAGGTTTCCTCATCCATCATTCAAAGGTGATGCTCTCTATGGATGAACAATTCGCCATGGATAAAGCCCTTGACGAGATGCATGATGCCTTCCAAGGGGTCACCTTATTCAAGGATGACTAATTCATTTAGAGAGACACGTGATACCAATACTATAGTCACCTTATCCATCCTTTGAAGGTGATGCCCTACATAGAAAAATCATCCAAAATGGAGAAAGCCCTTGAGGAGGTTTGCAATCCCTCCAACGGGTTCACCTTCATCAAGGATGTCCGCTTTATTAGGAGTGGCGTAAGACACATCTTTTTGCCCTTACTTCAAAGGTGATGCTTTCCATAGATGAACTATCCACTATGACGAAAGCCCTTAACTGGGTACGTGATGCATCCCACAAGTTCACCTCCATCAAGAATGTCTACTTTGTTAGGAGAGGTGTGTCACATGCTCACTAAGGTCTCCTCATTCATCCTTTGAAGATGAGGTGCATGATGTATCCCAAGGGGCCACCTCCTTCAAGAATGTCAAATTCGTAAGGAAAGGCGCGTGATACCCTTACTTAGGTCGCCTCTTCTATCCTTCAAAGATGATGCCGTTCATAGATGAACCATCCACATGGAAAAAGCACTTGAGGAGGTACGTTATGCCTCATACGGAGTCACTCCATCAAACAGATCCACTTTATTAGTAGAGGTGAGTGATACCTTCACTAGGATCACCTCATCCATCCTTTGAAGGTAATTCTCTGCATGGATAAACCATCCAACATGGAGAAAACCCTTGACGAGGTGCGTGATGCCTCCAAGGGAGTCACCTCCTTCAAGGATGTCCAATTCCTTATCAGAGGCGCATGATACTCTTACTGGCGTTGTCTCATCCATCCTCCAAACCTGATGCTTTCCATTGTTGAACCATCAACTGTAGAGAAATCCCTCGACGATGTATGTGATTCTTCCAGAGGGTCTCTTCTATCATAGATGTCCACTTCGTTAGGAGATGAGCGTAACAATCTCAATACTGTCGCCTTATCCATCCTTTAAAGGTGTTGTTTTTCATGGACGTACCATTGACCGTGTAGAAAGCCTTTGATGAGATGGTGATGCCACCCATAGTGTCGCTTCTATAAAAGATGTCCACTTCATTAACAAAGGTGCATACACCCTCACTACTGTCGCCTTATCCATCATTTGAAGGCGATGCTTTCCATGGATGGACCATCTACCATGGATAAAACTCTTGCGAGGTATGTATGAATCCCGCACTAGGGTCTCCTCATCCATCATTCAAAGGTGATGCTCTCCATGGATGAACCATTCACCATCGATAAAGCTCTTGATGAGATTTGTGATACCTTCCAAGGGGTCACCTCATTCAAGGATGTCCAATTCGTTTGTAGAGACACGTTATACAAATACTGGGGTAACCTCATCCATCCTTTTAAGGTGATTCTTTACATAGATAAATCATCCAAAATGGAGAAAGCCCTTGACGAGGTTGGTGATCCCTCCAACGGGTTCACCTCCATCAAGGATGTCCACTTCATTAGGAGTGGTGCATGACACATCTTTTAACCCTTTCTTCGAAGGAGATGTTTTCCATAGGTGAATCATCCACTATGGAGAAAGCCCTTAATTGAATACGTGATGCATCCTACTATGTCACCTCCATCAAGAATGTCTACTTCATTAGGAGAGGTGTGTGACATGTCACTAAGGTCACCTTATTTATCATTAGAAGATTATGCTCTCCATGGATGAACTATCCACCTTGGAGAAATCCCTTTATAAGGTGCATGATGCCTCCCGAGGGGCCACCTCCTTCAAAAATGTCCAATTCGTAAGAAAAGACGCATGATACCCTCACTTAGGTTGCCTCATCCATCCGTCAAAGATGATGCTCTTCATGGATGAACTTTTTACATGTAGAAAGAACTTGATAAGGAACGTTATACCTCATAAAAGTTATCTCAAACAAAAAGCTCTACTCTATTAGAAGAGGTGAGTGATACCTTCACTAGGATCGCCTCATCCATCCTTCGAAGGTGATGCTCTCCATGGATAAACCATCCACCATGGAGAAAATCCTTGACGAGGTGTGTGATGCTTCCAAGGGAGTCCCAAGGATGTCCAATTCCTTAGGAGAGGCGCATGATACTTTTACTAAGGATGTCTCATCCATCCTCCAAAGATAATGCTTTCCATTGATGAACCATCTACTATGGAGAAATTCCTCGACGATGAATGTGATTCCTCCCAGAGGGTCACTTCTATCATGGATGTCCAATTTGTTAGGAGATGCGCATGACACTCTCACTATTGTCGCCTTATCCATCCTTAAGAGGTGTTTCTTTACATAGACGTACCTTCGACCATGTAGAAATCCTTTGATGAGGTACGTGATGCCACCCACAGTGTCGTTTCTATAAAGGATGTCCACTTTGTTAGCACAGGCACGTGACACCCTCACTAAGGTCCTCTCATCCATCCTTTGAAGGTGATGCTTTCCATTGATGGACCATCCACCATGGAGAAAGCCCTTGCGAGGTACCTGTGACTCCCTCACTAGGGTCTCCTCATCCATCCTTCAAAGGTAATGATCTTTATGGATGAACCATTCACCATGGATAAAACCCTTGACGAGATGCGTGAAGCCTTCCAAAGGGTCACCTCATTCAAGGATGTCCAATTCGTTTGGAGAGACACGTGACACCAATATTTGGGATCACCTTAACCATCTTTCGAAGGTGATGCCCTACGTAGAAAAATCATCCAAAATGGAGAAAGCCCTTGATGAGGTTTGTGATGCCTCCAACGGGTTGACCTCCATCAAGGATGCTACTTTATTAGGAGTGTTGCATGACACATCTTTTTGCCCTTCCTTCGAAGGCGATGCTTTCCATAGATGAACCATCCACCATAGAGAAAGCCGTTAAGTGGGTACGTGATGTATCCTACAAGGTCACCTCCCTCAAGAATGTCTACTTCGTTAGGAGAGGTGCGTGACATGCTAACTAAGGTTGTCTCATTCATCCTTCGAAGATGATGATCTCCATGGAGGAACCATCCACCTTGGAGAAATCCCTTTTATGAGGTGCATGATGTATCCCAAGGGGTCACCTCCTTCAAGAATGTCAAATTCATAAGGAAAGGCGCGTGATACCCTTACTTGGGTCGCCTCTTCCATCCTTCAAAGATGATGCTCTTCATGGATGAACCATCCACATGGAGAAAGCACTTGAGGAGGTACGTTATGCCTCAAATGGAGTCACTCCATCAAACAGATCCACTTTATTAGTAGAGGTGAGTGATACCTTCACTAGGATTGCCTCATCCATCGTACGAAGGTGATGCTCTCCATGGATAAACCACCCCCATGGAGAAAACCCTTGATGAGGTGCGTGATGCCTCTAAGGGGGTCATCTCCTACGAGGATGTCCAATTCCTTAGGAGGGCCGCATGATATTCTTACTAGGGTTGTCTCATCCATCCTCCAAACATGTTCGTTTCCATTGATGAACCATCTACTGTGGAGAAATCCCTTTGACGATGTATGTGATTCATCCCAGTGGACCACTTCTATCGTGGATGTCCACTTCGTTAGGAGATCTGCATGAAAATCTCACTACAGTCACCTTAACCATCCTTCAAAGGTGTTGCTTTATATGGACGTACCTTCGATCATGTAGAAAGCCTTTGATGAGGTACGTAATGTCACCCAAAATATCGCTTCCTTAAAGGATGTCCACTTCGTTAGAAGAGGCGCGTCACACCCTCACTAGGGTCGCCTTATCCATCCTTTAAAGGTGATACTTTCCATGGATGGACCATCCACCATAGAGAAAGAACTTAGAAGGTTCGCGTGACTCCCTCACTAGGGTCTTCTCATCCATCCTTCAAAGGTGATGCTCTCCATCGATGAACTATTCACCATGGATAAAGCATTTGACGAGATGAGTGATACCTTTCAAGGGGTCACCTCATTCAAAGATGTCCAATTCGTTTGGAGAGACACGTGATACCAATACTGGGCTCACCTCATCCATCCTTCGAAGATGATGCTCTACATAATTAAATCATCCAAAATAGAAAAAGCCCTTAATGAGGTTTGTAATGCCTCCAACGGGTTCACTTCCATCAGGGATGTCTACTTCATTAGGAGTGGTGCATGACACATATTTTGACCCTTCCTTCAAAGGTACTAATTTCCATAGATGAACCATCCACCATGGAGAAAGCCCTTAACTGGGTACGTGATGCCACAAAGCCACCTCCATCAAGAATGTCTACTTCGTTTGGAAAGGTGTGTGACATGCTCACTAAGGCCGCCTCATTCATCCTTCGAAGATGGTTCTCTCCGTGGATGAACCAACCACCTTAGAGAAAATCCCTTTTAAGAGGTGCGTGATGCCTCCCAAGGGGCTACCTCCTTCAAGAATGTCCAATTTGTAAGGAGAGGTGCGTAATACCCTCACTTTGGTCACCTAATCCATCCTTCAAAGTTGATGCTCTTCATGGATGAACCATCCACATGGATAAAGTACTTGAGTAGGTACGTTATGCCTCATACAGAGTCATATCTATCAAGAAGATCCATTTATTTAGTAGAAGTGGATGATTCCTTGACTAAGATTGCGTTACCTATCCTTCAAAGGTGATGCTCTTCATGGATAAACCATCCACATGGAGAAAACACTCGAGGAGGTACGTTATACCCCATACGAAGTCATCTTCATCAAGAAGGTCCACTTTGTTACTAGGCTAGTGACACCCACACCAGGGTCACCTAATCCATCTTTCGAAGGTGATGCTCACCATGGATGAACCATCCACCATGGAAAAAGTTGTTGACGAGGTGCGTGATGTCTCTAAGGTATCACCTCCTTTAAGTATGTCAAGTTCATTAGGAAAGGCACATGATATCCTCTATAGGATCTTCTAATCCATTCTTCAAAGGAGATGCTCTCCAAAGATGAACCTCTACAATGGAAGAAGCCCTTGACGAGGTCTGTAATGCCTCCAATGTGTTCACCTCCATCAAGAATCTCTACTTTGTTAGTAGAGGTACATGACATTCTCACTAAGGTCGTCTCATCCGTCCTTCAAAGGTAATGCTTTCTATGGATGATCCATCCACCATGGAGAAAGCCTTTCACGAGGTGCATGATGCCTTCCATTGGTTCACCTCTATCAAGGATGTCCACTTCATTAGGAAGGTGCGTGATATTCATACTAGGGTTACCTCATCCATACTTCAAAGATGATGCTCTCAATTGATGAAGCATCCACTAAAGAAAAAGCCCATCTTGAGGTGCATTATGCCACCTAAGGGGTCATCTTTTTTAAGAGTGTCAAATTCGTTAGAAGAGGCTTATAATACTCTCACTAGGGTTACCTTATCCATCTTTCAAAGAGGATGTAACCATCCACCGTGGAGAAATCCCTTGACAAGATGCATGATGCCAAGCATGGGGTCACCTCCATCAAGGATGTCCACTTTTTTAGCAGAGACGAGTGTCATGTTTACAGGGTCGCCTCCATAAAAGACTTCCACTTTGTTAGCAGAGGTGCATAACACCCTCACTTCAGTCGCCTCATCCATCCTTTACAGATGATTTTATCTATAGATGAACCATCCAGCATAGGAAAAGTCCTGACGAGGTACGTGTGGCCTTCCATAGAGTCATCTCTATCAAGGATGTCCACTTCGTCAGGAGAGAAGCGTGACACTCTAACTAAGGTCGCTTCATCTATCCTTCGAAGATGATGTTCTCACTGGATGAACTATCCACTATGGTGAAAGCTCTGGATGATGTTCATAATACCTCCCACTGTATCACTTCCATCGAAGATGTCCACTTCATTAGGAAAGATGCATACCACCCTTACTAGGATCGCTTGATCTACAATTCAAAGGTGATGCCTTCCATAGATGAACCATCAACCATGGAGTAAGCCCTTAACTGGGTACGTGATTCATCCCACAAGGTTACCCACAGTCATTTCCATAAAGGATGTCAGCTTCTTTAGCACAGGCGCGTGACACCCTTACTAGGGTCGCCTCATCTATCCTTCGAATATGATACTCTCCATGGATGAACAATCCACTCTAATTGTTAGGAAAGGTGCATTATATCCTCACCAGGGTCTCCTTATCCATCAAAGGTGATGCTTTCCATGGATGAAACATCCACCATGGAGAAAGCCCTTAATGAGGTACGTGATGCTTCCCACGGTGTCACCTCCATTAAGGATGTCCACTTCATTAGGAAGGCGCATGACATCCTCACTATGTTCAACTCATCCATCCTTAGGAGATGTTGCTTTCCATAGATGAACTATCCACCAAGGTGAAGGCCTATGACGAGGTGTGAGATACCTCCTGCGGGATAAATTCCATCTAGGATGTCCACTTCGTTAGGAGAGGTGCATGACATACTGACTAGGACCGCTTCATCTATCCTTAGAATTAAATATATTCCATAGATGAACTATCTACCATGAGAAAGCCCTTCACGAGGATCATGATGCCTATATAGATGTGCACTTCGTATGGAGAGGTGCGTGACATCCTCACTAAGGCAACCTCATCCCTCCTTCAAAGATGATGCTCTCCATGGATGAACCATCCACTATGGAAAAAGCCCTTAACGAGGTATGTATTGTCTCCTACAGGTTCACCTCCATCAAGGTTGTCCACTTTGTTAGGAGAGATGCGTAGTGGCCTCATCCATCGTTCACATATGATACTTTCCATAGATGAACCATCCACAATTGGGGAAGCCCTTGACAATTTATGTAATGCTCCCATGTGGTCACCACCATCATGGATGTCTTGTTGTTAGGAGAGATGCGTGACACCCTCACTAAGGTCACCTCATTTATCCTTCGAAGGTGATGATTTCCATGGATGGACTATCCATCGTGGAGAATACCCTTGATGAGGTGTATGATGCCTCCCATTGGGTCACCTCCATCAAGGATGTCCACTTCTTTAGGAGAGGGGCGTGACACCTTCACTAGGTTTGCCTCATCCGTCTTTTGAAGTTGTTGTTCTGCATGGAAGAACAATCCGTCATAGAGAAAGCTATCGACGAGGTTCGTGAAGCCTCGCAAGGTGTCACCTTTATCAAAAATGTGATGCCTCGAGTCACATGATACCTTTACTAGGATTTTCTTATCCATCATTCGAAGGTGATGCATTCCATAGATGAACTATCCACAATGAAAAAAGGCCTTGACGAAGTGCTTGATGCCTCAAATGGGGTCACCTTAATCAAGGATGTCCACTTCATTAGGAGAGGTACGTGACATCCTTTCTAGAGTTGTCTCATCGATCCTTTGAAAGTGATACAGTCCATGGATGGACCATCTACGATGAAGAAAGCACTTAACATGGTGCATGATGCTTCCAACGGGGTTACCAACCTCAAGGATGTCCACTTCATTAGGAGAGGTGCAAGATATCTTTACTAGGGTTTTCTTATCCACCCTTCGAAGATGATGCCCTCCTTAGATGAATAGTCCCCCATGGAGAAAGCCATTGACAAGGTGCGTGATGCCTCATACATGATCACCTTCATCAAAGATGTCCACTTTGTTAGGATAGGCGTTTGACACCCTCACTAGGGTCGCCTCATTCATCTTTGAAGGTGATGCTTTCCATGGATAAACCATTCGCCATGGAGAAAGCCATTGATAAGGAGT
>CAIGRP010009340.1:0-28892 GCA_903798385.1 Fraxinus cuspidata | reverse complement strand
TATAGATGTATTCCTTCTTTCTAATTGAATACAATAATTATTCTTCCATCTCGATTTACAATTACCTTTAAAAAAAAAGGGTAATTTTCGTACTTTCTAAAATGATGTAAAATTTTCATCATTATTTGCTTTCTTGTGCTTCTGTTAATTGCAGGTGGATGCTTCTTTGATGCTCCTTTGTAACATGTTGTTAAGTGTAAGATCGCTAATATCTGCATTGTGGAGTTGCTTCATTTGTTTTAATAAATTGTTCTTCTGTTAGAGAATGCCTTGACATAAGAATGTGGATTTGAATTTTCTTGACCTCTTTTTTATGTCTTCCAGGATACAGCAGATGCATGTATTGTTTCCCAAGATATATGGGACCTTCGGTTTTTCAAACCTTTGCCATCCATGTAAGTGGTTCTCACTTGAAAACCGGTGTTATTTCTTCCTTTGTTTTTTATTATTTTGGGGTGGGCGTGGGTTTCAAGTGCTAAACCTGGATCTCCAGGCTCTGATGAGGGGTTTCAATCTCCAGGCTACCTTCTTAAAGGCGCCAGTCTCCTCACTTTATTCTTTAATCCTTTTTCAAACAAGGTTGAGAAAATAATTTTTTAATGAGTTTTGGCGTTATTTTTAATGGACATTCAGATTTCATCTGCATGATGTTGTAATGCGCTTACAGCCTCTATGAAAATGTCATACCCAGGCTCTGTGTCTTACCTGGACAAGGGGATATGCATATTTCTGGAGTTTTTGATTGGAGTCCACCAGTGCTTTGACAATCCCTATATCTAATGCTCATAGACTCTATAATGAGTTTCCCTTTGTCTTGAAATAACACTTCCCTTTTTTTGATGCGTTTCCACTCTTTTTTTCCATTTGTCGTTATTCTTATACTCATTTTTGCATGTTTCCTCCATTCCTCTCTGAAATTAAAATAATTTGTAGTTCATATCTTATTGTTCTAGCCTATTTGGTCTGCTGTAACTGGAATTCAATAAATTAGGAGGCTAAATACTCTATTTCAGGATAGTTCTCTTTCTTTTCTTCTCGTTGAAGACAATATTTAAATTATATACCATTTAACAACTTAAACTTTGGATCAAGTGGTTCAACATAGTACCAGTATAGGCAAAGGTCCAGTGTTCAAGTCATTTAAATGAATTGTGGACATGTTAGGCTTTGATAGGAAAGAATAAATCCTACCTAAATGTGAGGGGGCGTGTTGAAAACAACATTTGGATGATATAAATTTGGCCCTATCTAATGACTTAAAGCTTTTAGATTAAGTCGTTCAACACTTTTTCATTACTACCTCTTTCTTGTGTTCTTTTCCTAAGGAGACGTTTTTGTTGCTTGCCTTATTCTGTTGGATGTTAAAGAGTTCTTACCTAAATTGTTGTTTATTTAGAAGACCACGTGAGAGAACAAAGGCCATATTTGCCCAAAAGAATGTTGAAGTACTTCCTATAGCACCAATTGTCAGCGAATTAATGCATGAATCTCTGTGGACACTTCGATGCTTAGCTACCTATTTTGTAGTTTAGTTCTTTCGGAAATACTTATCTTAAATGGTTTGCGTCAAAAGTGAGGGTGGAAGCTTAATTAGAAGCCTGGAATGTTCTGTAAAATGATACTATTGGCTTCTAATGTGGATTGGTTCAAGGAGGCATTGTTTGTTCAGGATTCAGTCTGTCAACTTTGAGAATACTTGTTCTTGAGGTCAGCTGCCTTGTGCAATTGTGCCCCTTCCATTGAAGTGGGAGGATGTTCAAGTTAAGAGCAGTATTAGTGAAAAATAGATGATGTGCATAATGCACATTTTTCTCCTTTGGTGAAAACTTGTGGATGATGATATATGAATCCTGCTTTGGAGATCTTGTCCTAATGTAGGTTTTTTTCTTTCATTTTTATCCCTTCTCTTTTGGGTGTTGTGGCATTCGTAGTAACTTGCTTGATATCCGAGTCCTTTGTTTTTTATTAGAGTCCTGATATGGCTTTATGATGAATGAGTGGTTATCTCTTGAACTATGTATTCAACTTACTGATATCTTTAAATGTTCCGAGTATTTTTCAGATCTGTTTTATGCTTCATCTCATGCTACTTCTCGAGGAAAGCTTCGCAAGTAAGTGAGACCTCAGGTTCTGTATTTGCAAAAATTTCCAAGTGATATCGATCATAACATTTGATATTAGACATGTAGTTCATTGATGTTTCACTGCAGAGTCATTTATTAGCAATTTGAAACAGAATTCTTTGGCTGGGTGAATGCATGCATTTTGAAGCTCTTCTTTTGCACATGTATATGGAGTGCAAACCTATTTGAGAGTTTATGTCATGCTTCAATCCCATATATATATACTTTTTGGATGTAATGCATTTTAAAATTGCTTACTTAAAAGATGTCCAAAGTTATGTTGCTAGTTTGTTGCTATAAAATTTGCTTGCGGTAGATGAGAAAGCGAGGATGGTGGACAACATTTTACAATTGCAAATTTCTTGGTTGGATGATCTTTTGTTTTTGGTTCTTGGTTCTGGACTTGGATAAAAAAACTATATACTTCAAATGCTCAGAGTTAAAATAAATAGCTGATGTTCGTTTATTGATATCTTGTATGGATCTCCTTGTCTTGTCCTTCCATACTTTACAGCCCTTTGGCTGTCAATAAATCAGATCTTCTATTTTAACATTAATTCTTGCTGTTTTGGTTTCTTAGTTTTCAGCTAAGATAGAAATGTGTCTGGCATGATGTATATGTGTTCATGTATATACAACTTTAACATCCGTAAATGTAGAAATGTGTATGTATACATATACATGTATATGCGAGCTAGCATTTGTCCCAATTCTTCTCTATCTTGTAAAAGTGAGTTGTCAGATATAAAACAATTGAAAAGAATTGTGAATTTCATTTGTATAGTTCCATTTGACTGTCATTGTTTGTATATCAGTAATAGTTTCATAGTGTTGCAAGAGTTATGCCACTTTTCCATGTATGGAAAAAAATCGGAATACTGCACCTTGTTTTTATTATAGGCTTGTTTGGCATATATTTTTCCAAAATTATTTTTTCATTTTCGACCACACATTCTTCAAAAAAAGAATAACATTTTTCACTTGAAAAAATTTGTGCCAAACAAGCTTTAAGTAGTGCTTGTTCATAGCCAGTTATAGGGAGTTATGTATCATGGCTGGTGTTCTAAATCAGTGCTTATGGCACAAATAATTCCTCGAAATTTGTCTTGGTGACTAAAGCATATCCTCACGATATGTACTTCTGAATGAGCTTATTTTTAACTTAGGTTTAGGTTATCAGGATATGGCAATCCCACAGTCCATGAATGGTTTATCTCGATATCTATGCAGAATTTTAGGTTTATCATTCTAATTTGATAAATTGCACAGCTAAGAGGGTGTTCCCAATTCTTTGAACTTAAGATTGTTGTATCATCACTTCAATGATAATCTTCTTCTCTCTGTAGGGTGATCTTCGAGATGCTTTATATCTCCGGCAGAATCTTGTGCGAGCTGTTCTCTCATTAGTCAATGGGAAGGTTTGTTCCAAATTATTTATAGTTTCACTTTTTATTTATGTGAAGCACTGTATAGTGCGAGCATATATGGACAACAAATAGATGCTGGATTATCCTTTCCTCTAATTGTTATTTTCGAATTTTTACCATTGTTTTTTCTCTTACAGGTGTGAGAAATGTAGATGTTAAGTGCAAACTAATTCAATTATTTTATCATTCCCATCTCTCATTGTACAGTTTAGGTCAAGCAGATTATATTTTTCACTATGTTTTCTACTGATCCTCTACTGTTCCTTTGCTTTTTTTTTTTTTTAATTCTGTTTTTGGTTCTTCCCTTGTTTCCAATTTTGGCGCTTGGAGAATGGGGAATGGGGGGAGGGGAATGGAATTATGGAAGTTGCTCTAGAAACTGTGAGATTAACTCATTCTCATGTAGGAGTGCTCGACATTGAATGAGCGGTCCGTTGTTCTGGTTCCAGCAGCCATTTATGCTCTTTCTGTTGGTTCTGCTCCTCTCCTATATGATTCCAAAGATCTTTTATTCTATGTTCCTGAAGCTATGGAGGTGCGATCGAAGGTATTTCTCTTGCAGATTCACTTTTGTATCTACAAAAATATGCATCTGGTATATGTTGGTTCTTAGAGACTTAATGCTATTTGTGTTAGGCAGAGGAACAGTCGCCAGAAAGTCTTTGTGAGTTTTTTGATTGCTCAGTTGAAAGTCTTGCAATGATTCATTACAATTCATGTCCAAAGGTGCTGATGTTCTTCTTTCCTTCTTTTTGAAAGAAGTTCTTAATTTTGTTGTTTTTTGATTTTCACCAGTTTAAATTGATAATTATAGGTAACCCCATCAAAGTACCACGAGTTTGTACGTCTTCCTCAGCAACTAAGAGATCAGCTACTTCATGAAGTGGAAAATTATGTTCTTGAAAATTTAAGTGAGAGAGAGATTGAAAAGATGCTTCCCTCCGAAGTCATCTACACATGCACTCTCTTATCTAATTTCATGTACTGCTCATATTCAACGAGGTAGTTTTTCAATTTTGTCCTTCACTGCTATTCTCCATTTGGTAAAACTATGTCAATTTTCACTTCTACACCTCCATTTAGATGCTTCATTGAATCAAAATTGTATATACGATGGTCAATCGTTGTTTTGGTTGCATAGGAGATTTTTTCTCAATCACTTGATTCCAGAATTTGCTTATTTATTTTTGGTAACTTTGATCCTCTCTTCCCCTAGTTGCATTCACAATACATGTTCTAGTTCTTCCTGGTATTTTTAAAGTACTGTTGACAATATAACATGATTTGATGACATATTGAACTTGGCATCTTGGTGTTACTCTCTAGGATCAATTTGCAGCATTCATGGTTTTCTTTTTTCTTATGTCTTTTGGTTTCCAGACAAAGTCATAATCCATTAGGATTAGAGAGGACATCTCTCCTTACTGTATCCATCATGTTTAACTTGTTTTCCCTACATTCAGGATTAGAGAGGACATCTCTCCTTTCCTTTCCAAACTGGGCAAAATCTTGTTGGAATTACTGGATCATGCTGTGTTAGTTATTCAGAAAACCTTTAATGCTATCAAGTCTGCTTGTTTGGGCTCGAATTCTGTTTCCAATAACATGGACTCAATAGTGACATCCTTTAAATGCTTTGCTCACTCGCCGTTGCTTAGCAAATGGCAAGAGAAAGACGATGCTTTTTATTGTGCAATTGTTCAATCCATTGAGAGACTTTTGAAGGCCCTGGCAAAACTATATGAAGGATATCTTGAAAGCGGAAGGAATCTTCATTCAAAAGTTGATTCTGACTTATCAGATTTGCATTCTGTTCGAGATCTTATTCCAGCGAATAGCAACAAAGGTATGATTGTGGATGTAGAGTTGGATGTGAATAGTGGGTCTACTGATGATGTTTTAACCATTGATGGGGATCAGACCTCTGGAACTTCCATGTCATCTGTAAATCAGAAAATGGACCTCCTGTCAATCATTTCAAGTTTTTTCTCAATTTCACCAATAGTTACGTGGGAAATATTGTTCAACCTTAAGGAGAAAGAGAGCGATCCAAAGGTATATTGACACCATATCTGTTTTCTTTCCCAAGTCCTTTTCCAACATTGCTGCATATGTATCTGTACATGTGATTTTATTATTCAATTACGATGTTGGAATAGGTTTTGGAGAACTTTCTATTCATTCTCTGCCAACAGGCTCACTGGTCTTCCTACAGGCATTTATCAGATTTGGTACCCCCTTCTTGCTGAACCTTTTATTTAATTGAGCAAATGGGCAATCCTAGTTATTTACTTTGGAAACTATGTATTCTTAGTTAATTTGTTGCACTCTGCAGGTTCTGTCTGTAAATGAGGTAGTGAGTACATGGGAAAACCTGAAACTCCAGTGCACACTTATACTAGATGCCATCTGTGCTTTGTTGGTTAGCCTGTTGCACTTGGATGGAGTTGTGAAGGATAAGAAAGATGCTTCACCTTTAAGGAAAAGGCAATCTGAAGAGGTATGTTACGTAATGGCACATCTTTGAAATGTGCAGCCTAACCTATGTGCTCCCATTGAGCATCTTCTAAGCTGTTCAATCCGTATACTGTCTCTTGCCTCAATGGGTTCCAGCTTGTAAGAGCTCATTGTAGACAATACAAAGCTACTCTTCCAATCTCTGCTGAAAATTATTATCTTGCCTTTGTCTTTATTTGGTGTGCCTACGCATTGCCTCTACACTAATAAGAAGGCTGACTTAGCGTGTAAGTCTGAGGACAGAAAGTTAGAGATACTACAGTGGCACGGCGCTTGAAAACCACAAGTCCGTGGCAGCTTGCTCCCATCGACTAAGCATTCTTTTTTCCTAGCTTCTTGTATTAAAACTCCTATTTTCCCAGTATTTTTTCATGCTTTTGTGTGATCTCATAAATGGGGTGATCTTTGGTGCTAATATATGTCTCTGTCACAATGTAACCATTTTTAGGAAATTAATGCTCTCCAGATGTATGAGTGATTAGTTACCTCTTCTTCTGTATCTTCTGTTTGTTTGTTAATACTGTGCAATAGAAGACCATTGCGTTCTTTAACTTAGTTGCTTACCTTGCTTTCAGTGCTTGGTTTCTCTTGGAGATTTGGTTAACAGAGTATTTGAGAACAGTCTCTTTGATTGGCGTGGTCGTGCTAAGCTTGTTGATTGTGTATGTAACTTCGTATCCCTCAGGCCACATATTGCTCAGGTTATCTTTGTTTTTTTCTTAACTACATTGAGAAGAATCTGAAGGAATCTATTTAGCTTCCTTTCCTTTTTTTCCTGACTATTAATTTGTGCTGAAAAAATGTTATTTTTGTTTCACGTTATACGTGCGAAAATCGTTTATCAGTCAATGATAGAAAAGCTGTTTATGCTACTCCATGATCCTGATTATCGAGTTAGATTTTCCTTGGCTCAGCGGATTGGTGTCCTTTTCCAAACATGGGATGGTCATGTTGAGCTCTTCCAAGATGTATGGTAAGTGGCTTCAAATTCAGATTACAGATTTTCTAATCATGCTGGAAGTTCATAGCCCTTTCTAGACGTGCTGATTTGTGCTTATGCACTGTTCTCTAGACATGCCAAGTATTTTACTATCTTATAGTTTATGTTGGTTGTATTATTGTTATGAGTGATCATGTGAAGGAAATTTGAATATTTGAAAAATCTTTGTACAAGAGAATTCAAAATTAAAGATCCAGGTATATGGTATTTATTAGGTATTGAAGTTGCTAGATCTCATAAAGGAATCTTTGTGTATTGAAGGAAGTACGCATTAGATCTTTTGAAAGAGGTTTATTGGGTTGAAACTAAGCTGAAACTCCTATGGATATGAACTGCAAACTTCGGGCAATATTAGAAATGGAGACAGTCGATAAGGCTATCAAAAACAAAAACTGGACAGATTTATTTATTTGACTCACTCCAGACTAGACATTGCTTTGTAGGTGTAATTAGTCTGTTTGTGCACTCTCTTTGTGAAGAGCATGTGGAGGCAGTACTGAAGGTTAAAAAGCTTTCCTGATAAAACATTTGTGGTACTCTAGTAACTTGGAGAAGCAAGAAGCAATTGATAATTGCTATATCTAATGCAGAAGTAGGATAGGGCTACAACATAAGTGATGTGTGAGCTGATGTGTCTAAGGTCTATATTATCAGAATTGAAGATGATTACTCATGATCCTTTGAAGCTCTATTATGATACTAGAGCAACCACCCATATTGAACAAAATTTGGCCGAGCATGATGAGACAAAGCGTTAATCAATCTTTCATTCCTTCCCTCTTGTGTGCGAGCTTGACCGGTTTGATAGGCACTTCATCAAGGAGAGATTGAAGAATGGCTATATGTACTCCATTTGTATCTTACGGAAACATTTATTATATATTTGCTTAGGGACTACCAAACCAAGTTTTTTTCACTCCTTAGCAAGCAAGCTAATAGATATCTTTGTACAAGTTTGATGGGGAATGGTGAAGAAAGTCAATGCCAGGAAAGGAAATTTTCTTCGTTTTGAGATTTGATACCCCAATGTGGATTTTGTTAGCTGTAAATTCGTGTAGTTAGGTTGTTGATCCATTGTAAATTGATTTTGATTGAAAAAAAGGTGAGAGAAACCAGTTTCTTACAAGTGGAAAGGTCACATGGACTTGTAAGGAAGTGGAAATGTGATATTTAGCCAATGTTGAGCATGTGATCTCATCATCTACTAAAAACCTTCTTGTCATATACTTGCTGTATGAACTTTTTTTTTGGGCCTTTTGGCTGTGATTTCATATTTCAGCTGTATTATAAGGTTCTTGTGTGACTTGTAGATACTTTCTAATGCTAGTGCTTCTAAAATTTCATATCAATCATTTGGAATTGTGAAACGTTCCCGTCAATTTGTTTTTGATTTACTTGCATTGGTTTCTCTTCTAAAGATATCTATTGCATGCTCGTTTATTTTTTAAATTCGTTGTGTCAGTTCAAATTTTGGCACTAAGTTGGTTGTCTCCTCAAGAGAAAAAGTTGTTACAGCAGCGGAAGTTTTAGCTGCTGGTCCTCAACCTCGTCCAATGATGGAAACCACCATAATAACTCTAACGCATCTTGCTCTGCTCAGTGACAAAATTGAGTTAGAGGTACTCATTTTCCAAGTCCCTATCAACAATTGATTTTATTTTATTAAGTGATAAATCTGAATATCTATGTTGCGATGGATAAATACCAGCCTATGAATAATAATATCCAATAGATATTGTAGTGTTGGCATCTATATACAGATATTATGGTAAATGTACTGTGGAATATGCAAATATGAGTACCTTCTGGAATGAAGAGAGGGAAAAGGCACCACACCCTCGTAATTGATAAAATTTTAAATTCTGAACTATCACTCCAGGTGTACCATTTTAGATCCGGAAATATCAATGCCTACGTGTTTTCCAGAGGGAAACTCTTGTAGACCAAAAGCATGCTTACGAATACAAACATATAAAGAGAGTCCGTTTATCTAATAATAATTTGCTTTTATTTTGTGAGGAATGAGAGAGGTTGCTTTCACCCACAAGGAAATGGGTCAATGACTCATTGCTGAAACTTGTGACACTAGCATGTCCCATTTAGAGGATGTTAAGCTAAATGACTTCTTCCTTAAATATCGTTTGTTTTCTTTTACTTACCTTTTTCTTTTGTTAGTTACTTAACTGACACATCTAAAAAGTTACAGGGACTGATGCTTGTCTTTTTCTATTTTAGCAGGAAAAAAATACATTGCATTATTTCTTACTGCTTTGATGTCTAAATTTCAAAATGCAGGCTGTTTTTATGATATGTGCTATTGCTGCAATTGATCCTTGTCAAAGGTAAAAAGGAAAAAACTTTCACCTCTTTGGTTGCATGGAGCCTGCCTGGCTTTTCTGAAATCTTGTCCCTTGCTCCAGGGAATTAGTCATTGCCTCACTTGACAGTTTATCGAGGGAACTACACTATAAAAACAGGACAAAGGTGATAAGAAGAATCTCTCTTCAGTATTGTGATTATTGCACAGATGAGATAAATTTTTCATCTTTCATATAACTTTTAATTCGTCTACTTACATTTCAGTATTTGGAGGAGCTTATGGGGCAAATTCTCTTTTGCTGGGTTGTTTGTGGTGTGAGCTTAGTTGCTCTTGTTGAGGTACTAGTTGATGGTCTTGGCATGTCACTTGTAGTGTTAAAGACAGCTTCCAATTCATGGGTTGTTATCCATTTTCCAGACAAGGGAACTTTTTGTTTTGAACGTGGAACCAGTAACCTTCATGCAGTATTGTTGCAATTGGCTACTTCCAGCTTTGATCTTGCACGAGAATGATTCCAGCCTAACGTGGGTTGCTAAGGTAGAAATTCTGATTGGTACTCCTCGTGTCTAAATAATGCTTTAAGTTTACTTATAATTCTTTGTTGGCTATAAATTTGTTTCTGTACATGTCCTAGAACTTTACCCCTTAATTGAGGCTTCTGTTTCTCGTCACATGCTAAACAATTATAGACGCGAATATTATTATGACAGTATATATTTTTCAGCACCACCGAACATGGATTCAATTAAAACACCACTGGGATTAGTTTCCTTCATATGGAAGAGTCTATTCGGTGGATTTTCTTTGTGGAGCTTTTAGTACTCATTTCACTCTTATATATTTCACGTTTTTACTTTAGATATCTTTGATTAAATATGCTTTAAGTATGCTTTTTCTTCTTTTTTCTTTTTCAGGTTGCTTGCCAGCCCCGTGCAGATTTGATTAGGAATCACTTTGTGCAGATCTTCTCTGTTTGTATGGCTTTGTATTGTAGTAAGAAAGCTGGGTGGGAAAAGGGTTCTGAAGTTCTGGAAAGTTCAATTTTGTCCATTGCTGAAATATCTGAGCAAGAAAGAGACGAACTAATTAAGAAGCAAATGGTATGATCCACAGTTATCTGCTGTCAATCTTACTGTATTTTTTCGCAGGGAACTTAGATGCACAAGTTGTAGAGTTTTTAAATTGAAGTTAAGTGTATTTAAGTGTATTATCCAATGGATTTATTACTCCTGCAGAAGATCATGATGGACTTTACATTTTACTAGTGGAGCTGCAAATCATTAGTTTATGGAATGAGATTGATATAACTTCCATTCAAATTAATCTTATTTGAACATCTCAAATTGCTGGTTCTCTTTTAATTATTTAAATATCATTATGGATTCTCATTTTAGATGATATCAAAGTTTCATTACTATCTTTGTTCTTATTATCATATTTTTGCCTTATTCTCTCTTCTTGCTTCCATCTTTTCTGAACACACAGCGGTTTCCATTGGTTTACTACGGTGGTTGTTGGTCTTCGGTTAACTAGTTTATGTTTGTCCTGATGGCATCAATTGAGAAAGTTTAACTGTCAAGATAAATTTTCTTATTTGCTTGCAGGTTTCTATAGTAAACCATACTTTCTCTCTTGCTTCCTGCGCTTCAGACCCGACACTTCCCTTCTTCTCCAAAGACACAATTGCACGTGCAATTCAAACTATTGTTGATGGATTCTTGGAGATGTGCAGTACCTTCTTTTGGATTCATCTTTTTTATTTTGCTTTACATTTTTATAAATTTTATGTATTTAAATTTCTTACTTGATTCTTGTAGTGAGGATTGTTCTAGAAGTATCAGCCTTATTGACAAGATTAACATCTTTAGACCTGACAGAGTATTTATGGTGATTTCTTGTTTCCTATATCCTTTGTAGGTTTTTAGTGGAGTTATTCTATATCTTGCCTCTTCATTTCTGCTCATGTCGTGGTGATTACTGTGAGTGCTTATTAATTTTCAACGTTTACTTCACAATTTTGCAGTTTGTAGTTGAGATGCACTACAAAATTTCTGCTGCTGCTCATTATCGGCACAAAAGTAACCGTTTGGCTGGGATTGAAGTGCTTGTTGACGTGATTGGGCATAGAGCTGAAATTCCTAGTACTTTAAAGTGAGTGTCTATTGAATAAAGGGTTGCTTATAGCAATATAGAGGAGTTTTAACCTTGTTGGCCTTTTCTCCCTTTTCTTTTTGCTTGAGCAGGGGTTACAGAATGTCAAAATTTAACTTAGTCCAATTTCGTTTAAAGCCATTCTGTGCTTGTTTATGCTGTCTATCACTTTATTACAGTATGCTAGGAACTAGATATGATGCTTGTGACATCTCTATTTTGCTAAATATTATTTAGATGAATGAGGTCTTAATCGAGACTCATTTATTTTATTCACTGGTGATGGATTTTTTGTTCTTATTCTCTGTTCTGAGAGTTCACACACATGGTTATTGTCTTTGGATCTGAACTTACAGTTAATGCTTTGTGAGGGTAAGGATGGCTTAGCTTCAGCGCATAGTTAAGTAGCCCATTTTATTTGAGTTAGAATATTAGTTGATCAATTTAAGGCTTTCGAAGCTATTTCAGAATTGTATAGTAGTGTGAACTTTGTATGACTCCAGCTACCTCTGGTTGGTTTTCTTTTACTTAAGGCCTACAACCAGTTTCCCAATACTTTTTCTCTTAGGAACAACAAGATACTTCCAAATTCCAATTGAGTCAAGAAACCGTTTGTACTTTGTATTTACCCTAAACTGCCTTTTCGTTGATTTTCTGCTACTTAGACCTATAACCAGTTCCCATAGTTCTATTTTAGGAATAACATCAAATTGAGTTCAGAAAACCACTTACACTGCTCAAACTGGGTTTGGGTTCGGAATTTTGTTGAAAAGTGGCTTCTCAGTGTACCGCACTGTTTAGCAGAATTTGTTTTCAGCACATTAAATAGATATAGTACCTCTTTATTTGTTTTTGCCACTGATGCCTTTTATCATTCAATATCAAATTTAATGCTGTAATTTTCCTTGACTATTGGGCACTTAAATTTCTATGATTGACTTGAATACATGTTACCTGTTTGAGGTGGGATTGGAAGTTATGTTGACATTTTCCAGTGGGATAGTCCTTGTCTCATTCAACCATCAACTCCCCCACCCCGTTTATGAGTTTTTCGATGTTATTCTTTTATTCGACTTTTCTAACACCTGTCACTTTGTGAACAGTTACATTCTTAATTTGATTGGTCATTTGATTGGTTGCTATTCTTTAATGGATCAATGTTGTTATATCATTTCCACATTGCTAAAGATATTAAGCGATAACCCATCAGGGGAGACTACTGGAGTGCTAGGTGAACACCTTCAGGTTATGTATCACCTCAACGCATATTCTGTTCTTTTTAACCTTAGGTTTTAATTTTCTACACTGACCTAGTTGCTTTATTGGTCAGTTCTTGGTGTCTAAGTTGGTTGCATGTTGCATTCCTTCCGACTCTAACGGCGAGCTTTATGTCACTGCTTCTTCTGAAGTTGTATCTTCGCTCCAACGGCTTATCTTGGATACTCATTCATCTCTACATGAATACATCAAAGTATGACTATATCTCCTCAAATTTTAATCTCTTATAATTTCTGCAGAAAATTATTTTTGATGCTTTGAACTACACTTTTTCCATGGTGACTTTTCTACTGTTTCTTGGCGTGGTATTGTTCCTGATAATTTGCCAATATATTGCTTTAGGAGCTAGAGCCATTCCCTGAAACAGACATATTTGATGAAATACGAAGGTTTCACCAGAAGATATGTCAAAACTACTCACCAAGGGTTCACTTACTAAATGTAAGGGAGTGATTTCTGCTCATGATTACATGGTTCATATGCTTGCAACTTGGTGACTTCTCTTCATGCTCAAATCATCAGTTTTTTAATTCCTCCATATTTTTTACTTTCTTAATTATATTGTTATTTTCAGCTTGTGAAGAGATCTCGCTATGTTCCACCGAGATTACTTCTCTACAGGTGCACGGCTTTTCCTTATTATCACAAAATACATTCTGTTTTGTCCAGCAAACTAGTATTTCCAGCTTTTGAAAGAACTAAGCAAAACAGTGCCGAGTAGCTTGCAAACCCTAAATATTCTGATCCAAATCCTTATCCCTTTTCCTTTACAAACCTCTCCCCATGGCAGGGATATGATCTTGTTACATGCTCCCAGGTTTCCCGTTGAGGAGTATCATAATTCAATAACATCTTGAAATTCGAATTCATTAAACTGAGAACTTGTTTGTACCTTTTGAAAAAAGGATTTGTCTGCCTTTTCCTAAAGAGAGAGAATTGTTCCTAAAGAGGATTTCTCAACAAGACATGGAGGTTTCTTCATTTCAGAAGCTTATTATATCAAAGCAAAAACATTACAATTAATGGGTGTCACATACTAATATTTGGAGGATTCAACTTACTATTAACAGGTGTAAAATATTTAAAACCTTTTGTTTTAATTTCTTAAGGATTCATTGCTTATTTCAAAGTCTTATAAAGCTTCCTCAGAAGTTTTATGGTGCCAAATTCTAGGAACAGTTGGATTCATTGCCTTCTTTCTTCTGGAGAGGTAGTTTTGAAGGAAAAAGCTGCCTTGTATAAATTTTAGGTTACGTGTTAAATTTTTCTTTAGTCTAATTTATTCCTACATGTGCACAATATCCTTTTCTGAGTAGCTTCATACCTTGCAAGAGGTTGACATGTATATTTATGCTTATCAAACAAGAAGAAAACCAAACAATAAGAAAGGAACAGCTAGGTGTTGAACCACCTAATCTAGAAGTCTAAGCTGTTGGAGACTAAAATATTATTTATTTAATTTTTCTTCTCGAACGCGGACTTTCAATTGCAGGCTTGATTCTTTTTTAATCAAAGCCCCAACATGAGGGCAATGCACAATTTTCATCAAGGATCTAAAATGCGTTGCAATGCGTTTCGATCGAGTTTCAAGCACTACAATTATATTTGTACCTATGCGAAGCATACATGTAATTATGCGATTTTCAATTTTAATAATAATATTATTATTATTATTATTATTTTGATAACAAAGCAAATTTTCATTCAACTTGAAAAGAATTACATCAGTGCATCATGCTTAATAATGTGTGAAACAAGCTCAGGAGGTTTACTCCACCATACTACCAAGTCATTGAGATGCCTTGAATTCCTAGCTAGACAATGTGCAGCTGAATTTGATAGACGACTTTCATGCCTTAAGGCCCCGTCAAGATTTAGCTTTAGGACCCCTTCCGGAGGTGCACTCCAATGTTCTCTGTGATGAATCCCTTGCCGTCTCTGCTTAAGTGCACATTTAAATTCACCAGCAATTATAAGAGCGTAATCAATAGCCATCTGTGGAGTTAAACATCTTTTGCTCAAAAATAAATTGGTTCTGGCTGCACCACAATCCCCACAAACATAAAAATAGTTCCTCTAGCTCACCTGAAATGTTCATGTTTACTACAATATTTATTATATGTACTATGTCCCGCTGCTCAGAATTATTTCTTAAAATGCTCAGCTTTGCTGACAGCACTAGTTCAATCCTAGAGCAGTATGACAATGCATGATTTATATCTTCTTCCTCCTTGTTACAGAATTTACAGCCTGCATCTTCTACCACTTTCCTGGCTAGTAAATTTCGAAGTGTTGGCAGCCCATTGTGGCAAACTCTCCATGCAAACACACGTATCTTATGGGGGGATTTGCATTTTCCAAATATTTCCCACATTTTTCGTTGATCATCAGCATAGGACACCTCGCCTAGCTGCTTAGCCCCATTAGTCTTCAAAAACAATCTGTAACCACTCCGAACTATATAAACACCATTTTTCTCTGGTTCCCAAATCATTACATCCGGTCTATTTTGTCCTCCTACCAATTGTATTTGGAACACCCATAGGCATCTCTAGGATGTAGCAATCTTGACACCTTCTCAATATCCCATCGTCGAGTGTGCTCATCAATTAGTCGTGATACTATCCAGTCTCTCTGGTCTGCATTAATACCATCTAGGCAGCTTATTAAACGATGGTTCAGCATCCAATAATCAGTCCATATGTTTATCTCATTTCCATCACCAACTCGCCATCTACATCCTTCAAATAACAGTTTCCTTGCCTCCCAAATACCTCTCCATAGATAGGATGGATTTGCTCCCAATTTTGCGTCTTTAAGATGTCCATGAGGGAAGTATTTAGCTTTGAATATCCCCTGTAGCAGTGATCCTTCCTCTTGTAGAATTCTCCAGCCTTGTTTTGCTAAGAGAGCCATATTAAAAGCAAGAAGATCTTTAAACCCCATACCTCCTCTTCCTTTGGTATTACATAGCTTCTTCCACCCTACCCATCGAATCTTGTTTTCTTCTTTTCGTTGTCCCCACCAAAATTTTGCAATCATACTTACCAACTTTTTACATAAAGATATTGGAAGCTTGAAGCAATTCATTGTGTAAGTGGGAACTGATAATGCAACAGCTTTGACTAGAACTTCTCTTCCACCCTGAGACGAGCTTTTCTTTCCATCCTTTTAGTTTCTGCCAAACCTTTGTCTTTAGATTTGAAAAAGCATTCCTCCTGTTCCCACTCACCATTGAGGGGAGTCCCAAATAATGATCATAATTTTGGTGATGTTGGATACCACAGAAACCAGGATCTCTCTTTGAGTGTTTGCAGGTACAGATTTGCTGAACACCATGGATGTCTTTTATCTGTTCACTTTTTGACCTGAAGCATGTTCATATTCTTCAAGTAATTGGAGTATTTATGTATTGGTCTGGATAGAGGCTTTGCAAAATATGACACTATCATCTGCAAACATTAGATAGTTGACCTTTGGAGCACCTCGGCATACACGAATACCTTCCACCTTTTCTTGATCAGCAGCTTTATTTAATAGAGAAACCAATCCTTCACTGCATAACAAAAATAGGTAAGGGTACCTATTTTTTTTATGCAGTGAATTTTTAATATTATTTTAAATATTCTAAACTAATAATTAAATAAAATAATGCATTCTTGAAACTTTATATATATTATTTAACTTAAAAAAAGACGTATTGTTCAAAATCATAAATATTACAATTAATTGAACTTTATACATATTCTTCAAAACAAATATATTGCTCAAAATCATAAATATTACAATTATTTGGTAATCAATTCCTACAATTAGATTAAACACAAACACTGACTTAACAAAAAAAAAACAAACCTTAAATCTTGTTTAGCTCTTATCGGATTTCATTTCAATCTCTTCTTCTTCATCCAAGTCATCTTCCGTGCCATCCGATGCAAAATTATCTTCATCAGGACTCCTTTATTTCAACTCGAGAATTTCTATTATCTCTCGTAGATGGTAAGATATCATTGTCGACCTCCTCCTCATCATCACAACCATTAACAATCTAAGATTGTGCATTCCTAGCATCACTTGCTAGTAAAGTTTCGAATTTATCATTCCTCTTTTTGTTCATCAACCTTGCATTAAATTGGAGATAAACTAAATTGTTCATCCTTGTCTAGGCGATTCCTCTTCTTGGTGTATACGTACATGAAAAAGGTTGGAAAATTTTAGTATACTAATTTAAATTATCAAACCACTACCAAAGTAGTAACTAAAATGCATCAACTTAATTGTTTAAGTAGTACTTACCACTTTAAAGACACTCCAATTTTTCTAAACATCAAAACCCTACATATTGTTGTATATGATTCATGGGCTTAGGTGATTTGGGCGACTTTGATGTTTGTTAGGATTGATTTGGTCCATTTTTTTTTTTTTTAAATGTTATAAAAAATGGGTTGTGCTTTGCTAGGCTAATTTGGATACAATTTTTAACACTAATGCGTACGCATTTTGACATCTAAGTGCATATATGCGGTAAACAAAATGGGTTGACTAGATTATCAAGCGCATAACCCATGTGGGGCATTTCGAAAATGCCTTATGAGCGGATTTTTGAACATTGCTTTTCATAGATTGGTGGTAGTGGCTTTTATACCATATTGAACCACCTTATCTAAATATTTAAGTTGTTAGAGAGAATTTTAATTTTTTAAATTTGTCTTCAACATTCTGCCACCAGCCAAATTTTGTTGTTTCAATGGTAAACTGCATCATATTTTCTATTTTTTCTTGTGTAATAGTTAACTACCGTAATCTTATTTGTTGATCACTCTTGCAGTCTCAAATCATTGCACAAGAATTTGTTTACAAGAGGAATGCATCCAGGAGAAAAGAATGGAGAAGATGTTTCCGAAGATGCATACTGGCATGCAGACAATGAAATTGTGACTGCAGCTTGGAATCTCGTTCAAATGTGCAGCATGGCTAACACAAATGATCTTGGCGTGATGGTGTCTGATTTTGTATCCAGGGTATTGCTATTATGGTTGCCTTTATCTCAATGTAACTTTCGACATCACATTTTCTTAGTTTTAATTGTGTTTGCAGGTGGGTATTGGTAATCCCCATAGTGTTGTTTTCCATCTTCCTGGGGAGTCTCATATACGCGCATCTGGACTGGTTAATGCTATTAGTTCTGCAGATCCTAATTGCCACATGGATACAGGCTTGTCAGAGGAACTTCTTCTTGTACTAATGAGGCTTTTGAAGAAATATCTGATGGATGAATCTGTTGAGATGATTGACATGACATCACAAGCTTTACGGGTTAGTCGATAGAAGTTCCTATGCCTGTAATGATATACAATACTGAACCCGGGTCATACTATCTAACGTTTTATCTTATTGATCTATGTAGTGACTTGTACATTATCTGTAAGACTTCTAGAACTATTCTTTAAGCTCAAGCTTTGAAAGTTTTCTACTATAAAAAATATATAGATTTTCGATGCACTTGATTTCGCTAGATGATGTCATCTAAATTGTTCAAAATAAATTTAGCCTGTGATGGATGACAATAAAGTTGCACCCTTGGATTATGGATGCAAATCTAGTAATCTTGACCGACACACAGGACTTTCGGACTAGCTATGGTGCTGCTTACTAATAGAAATCATGTGTCGGATGGATTGTTGTTTAATCAAAACCCTGATGTCTGCAATTTTTTATGAATGGCGTCTCTTGAGATTTGAACGCAAACCTATGTCTTCTTTGATACCATGTTGAAATCATGTCAAGTGAAAGCTTAAGCTATTAGAGAAAGCACAAATTATTTATTAAATTCAAGCTTAAGCTATAGGAGAGGGCACAAATTATTTATTAAATTTTTGTTTTAAACGTTCTACAGAATTTTTTCTTTATTTTTCTCCTTCTCTAACTAAAGTATTCACCATGATCGCTTCGCAAGTCAGTTCCCAAATATTGTTCACTAGTAAAGTAATGTGGACTGCTAACTAATTACACGGAGAAAATTTAATTTAACTTCAATTTAAGCTTTTTGTGTATATCATCATCGATTTGATTGTGGTATTGGATCAATTAACTTGTAAATCCTATTGGATATAAGCAGATATCTTGTAAATTTTATTTGTAATTGTATTTGTCTTCTGTACGATCTCATTTATGTTAAAAAGTATCTCAATTAAGTGTTGTAACGTTTATCACGACTTTGTCTTTGTTTGGTAGATTTGAGTTATGGTATTGATTGTATTATTATTTTTATCTACTCAGGGTATACTTTCAACGGAAAAGGGTCAACGAGCTTTACTCTCATTGGATTCCTACGAGAAGTCTCTTATTGAGGTGCATACTTCTCTAAATCTTTTGTCTTTGACATCATGTTATGTAGTTATAAATTTACTTGGAGTTCTATAAATAAACAAGAAGAGATACCCAGAAAAATGTGAGCCATGCATGTTTATTAATGAGTTAAAGACGTCTGAGTGCATGCATCTCCATTATGAAAAGAAGAAAAATCAACTTGTTTCAGTCACTTGTGTATTCAAGAAAGATGATATTTTGGATAAATTTTAGCTGTATCAGTGATACAAATTATTTCTGCTACTCTGTTCCATCCTCATTCATGTAACATATAGACGACATTGAACTATGCCTCGTTTCCAATAAATCCGGAGTTGAATCCTTTTTCCCCACCCCGTTCAGTTCATTAAATTTAAAGCAACTAGGTCCTTAACAACTATAACAACCCATTCAGGTAGCATAGCTTAGTTGCTAAAAATTGTGCCTATGTGCTCGGTTGTCAGTTTGAATGAAGTGCAGAGAAGGCACAATATTGAGTTTTTGGACCTTTTGAGCCCATTTTCATCCCAATTCACTAGTTCTACTGTTGTTATATTAAGTTTTGGCTGCTAAATTTGTATTAGTTGCTGAAATAAATTGAGAAATCTTAGTTAAGGGTCTAGGGCTGATTATGCTAAAAAAATGGTAAATTAGCTGACATTTGCTCAAAAATACTGAACATAGCAAAATATCTTAATTTTGTGAGTATAATACGTATGTATATAGTATTTGAATATCTTATGCTCTTGGTTTGAAGTGTGAAACAACAAATGAATTAGGAATTCTTGTGGATTGTGTTATTTGTAATACTTGCATAATTAACAAATTTTCCCCTCAACACTCCTCAAACATATATATCACATGTTGCCTACTTGTTATGACTAGAACTAACCCATGCAGCTCCCAACGCTTTGGTATATACATATGTTGATTTCCGATAATAGTACGCAAACTGTATGGTACAAAAATTTATTTTACTACGTGACAATCAATCTCAATATGCTGTGTTTTCTCATTAAAGTTTGGATACAATGCTGTTTGAATTGCTGAGTCATTATCAGATGCTAGATTCATATGATGTAGAGTTGGACAAAACTCTCGAATCGGACCCAAATCGAACCGAACCGAACCGAGCGATTCTTCTTAAGTTAAATACCCGAACGGGTATCTGGATCGAGAATTGACGGGTTTGGTTCGGTTCAGTTCGGTTCTCGGTTCTACAACAAGAATCGAAGAATCGAATAAGAACTGAATCTCCCAAATTTTTTAAATTTTTTATCTTAAATAAGTCAAATTATTATTTTTTTAAATAAATTGCTAACTAAATAAGAATCGAATCTCCCTAATTGTTTTTTAGCTTAGATAAGTCAAGTTATTTTATTTTTAAAAATAAATTTATAAACTAATTAATTTAGTCCAAACCCAAAATATGATTTTACTATTTCTAATTTTCAGCCAAGTCCAACTTAATCAAATTGACCTAAATTTTACCAAAATCTCTTATTCTACCGTAGTGTCATTTCTACTATTCTATTATTGTGAACTAGCCATTTTCCTCTTCCCGTGATTTTAACAGTCAAATTTATGAAGAACTCAACCAAGAGAAGTGCAAAAAAAATCACGAGATTGGACTACGTTATTTTGTAAGAGTTAAGATTGAATATGTCATATTCGAATTAATGTAGCATTGTTGTAATATAAAAAAAATTTAATTATTGTACGGAATCCTAGAACTGAATAGAATCGAACCAAACCGAATGGACGGTTCTATAATTAAATTTAGACCCGATGGTTCCATTTACTAAATATCTGAAAATTTCGGGTTGGGTTCGGTTCTCTTTAGAATCGAACCGAACCGGACCATGCCCACCCCTAAGGATGGGAATATCTAAATCCAAGTTCTTGAAACATATTTTCCGACCAGTAATCTTTCAACACATACAGATTAACTAGTGTTTAAATAAGAATCGAATCTCCCTAATTGTTTTTTAGCTTAGATAAGTCAAGTTATTTTATTTTTAAAAATAAATTTATAAACTAATTAATTTAGTCCAAACCCAAAATATGATTTTACTATTTCTAATTTTCAGCCAAGTCCAACTTAATCAAATTGACCTAAATTTTACCAAAATCTCTTATTCTACCGTAGTGTCATTTCTACTGTTCTATTATTGTGAACTAGCCATTTTTCTCTTCCCGTGATTTTAACAGTCAAATTTATGAAGAACTCAACCAAGAGAAGTGCAAAAGATATCACGAGATTGGACTATGTTATTTTGTAAGAGTTAAGATTGAATATGTCATATTCGAATTAATGTAGCGTTGTTGTAATATAAAAAAAATTTAATTATTGTACGGAATCCTAAAACTGAATAGAATCGAACCAAACCGAATGGACGGTTCTATAATTAAATTTAGACCTGACGGTTCCATTTACTAAATATCCGAAAATTTCGGGTTGGGTTCGGTTCTCTTTAGAATCGAACCGAACCGGACCGTGCCCACCCCTAAGGATGGGAATATCTAAATCCAAGTTCTTGAAACATATTTTCCGACCAGTAATCTTGCAACACATACAGATTAACTAGTGTTGGACCTGCCTCACTATATATGTTACTTGAGAGAGTGCTGTTTTGGTATTCTCTCACTCATCTCTCTGTCTTCTTGGTATGTCACTTTACCTGTCCTCCTCAAACTAATTGCAACCAGTAATTCATACCTACTCCCTTAAGATGGAAAAGCTATTATATGAAGTCATGGGGGTTTGAGGCTCGTGTGTTTCTCATACGATTTATAAACTCTGTGAGAGTTTACTGAAAAACATTATTTCTTGTTCTGATGCTTCTCCTGTTTAGTTAACGACAAAATATAGTTTGAGTAAGTTCTGCACTTCTGAAGTATATGATTGCTGGCCAATAGACACAATATTTTGATGGACTAATAGATTATCAATCAATGCTTTTTTCTATCATATAAATCCCAGACAAATTGATTGTGACCAGGGGTAACTGATACATATGCACCTTCCTATTTAATTGCTGAAATTGTTGATACCTGCTATTTCATCTGAAGCGCACAATTTTTTTTATCATTGATTGCATTTGTGAATACTGTGGTGATTTATGTATTTATCGTGGTTCTTTAATGTATATCCACATCTGTAGGTCCACTCAAAGGGAGTGAATATGGAGCTAGTACAGAAATTCATTGCAACTCTACAAAGAAAGTACAACGGTAAATTTTCGTTGTGAAGCATACATGCTTATATTTCAAGCATGTGATACACAGATTTTCTCTGGGAGCATGTGACTTTTTGTCTCATCAGTTAAATTATTTAAGAAGTATATTGAGTGCTACTTTCACCTTCTGTACTTATTAGTAGCTTTTTGTTCCACTGCAAGCATTTTATGCCAATGCGTACTGGGAAATGTAACTTGAAACAATAATAGAAGTTTGATGTTCAATGGAATCGTAGAAGAATAAACAGTTAAAGGGAACATGATTGAAAAGACAATGATGCGAAGTTACTAGTAAAATAAGAACTAACCATCTGGTCCGACACCGAGAACCTATAACTGAATCCCTTTAGAGTTTGTGTCCTCTAATGATTTGCGTAATTTCTTATAGTTGAGCGAGGGTCCTAATTTTAAATTTGAATGGTCTAAATGAGGAGTACCAAGGTATGTACTTACACATCTAAATTCACCAGGATAATAATCATGTCTTCTGGTGCTGACTATTACTTAAATGCTGCCAAAATAAATAGATGAAATCATGATTTCCAGTTTGAAGGATCTAGTTGTGCAGTTGCATGAGTGGCTCTCTAAACTGGTTGACTAGTGGGTGTAACAGTCTAATTTCATTAAATTTCGGCTTTCATTTAATCTTATCAAGAATATAAATTGCAGATCATCCTAAGCTTGTGAAAGGGGGAAGGTATAGCAGCAACAAGGTTCATGCATAAACCTAGGCTTGCACTTATTGAAGTTTCTAGTTAATACCCATGAGCTTGCGAATAAAATAGAATTTTTCTTTGTTAGTTTTAATCACTCAAAATTATCTGGTTATCTAATTAATTCATGACACTTTCTTTCCATTATTGTTAGCTGAAGCAATTTCCATCGACAGCCATAGTGTGTGGACAACTTATGAAAAAACTTTTGAGGCATGGATCTGTCCACTTGTGTATGCCCTCATGGGTTATTGTAACGATCTTATTCTAAGGTTATCCATTCTTCTTTCAAAGGCTCCGTAACTTTTAGTACTTACTGGCATCTTCCATTAATGTGTTGATTTCCATGTGTGTTTCAGATTATGTCAAGATATTGTGCTGGTGAAATCTGAAGTTGCAGAACTTCTGTTTTGCAATGTCATTGTTAATCTAGCCGGGAGGAAGGATTTGGATGTTGATATATGTAGACTAATCTCTTTGAAGGTTACTTTTGGATTTTCCATAAATTACTAAGTGCAATCAAATCATTTTTAGTAGTCAATATACATTATTCCACCAATCCATTTACGTTCAGTATTCTCATACTATATAGCTCTACATTTAGGAACTGTTCACTTTCCTACCTGTTTTAAAAGTATATTGTTGTTTAAAAGCTTGTTTGGGAAGTGTTTATAAGTATTTCAAATTATAAATAAATAGAAATGAGTGATGCATAAATGGTACTACTTGTGGTTCCCACGAAATGTATGAATAAAAAGTGGTTTGACCGTTTATAAACTGTTTATAAACTTTAGCCAAACATAGGCTAACTATTTCCAAGTCCCGTTCTCTGCTCTTTATGTTTTCTTTAAAGTCATGTTGTTGTTATTATTATGATTATGATTATGATTATGATCTTTTGTTATTAGTGTTTTTCTTGTGTTCCTTTAAGCATTTTTGCAAAGGGACGGAGGGCAGTAAGCGAAGATAACTTTATTATGTTTGATGAATATAAAATCATGGGCCTTTAGTACCTTGATACTTACCAGGATAAATGGATAGTCTTAGCCTCCCTAAAGTTGTTGGTGGAATCTAGGGATTCCCTTTGCCAATTTTCTGGTAGAATTGTTCTTTGCCTTTTTCTTTTGCATAGCAAGAACCATTCTAGTTATTTTGAACATTAACAATTGAATTAAACTTTGTTATTGGGGCTTTCACTATAAAGTGGGGTAATTGTAATAGCCCAAGGCTTAACGTAATTGGTTAGGAATTGTTTTAGTGGCCTGTAATGTTTTTGCATGCTACTCTTGGGAAGTTCGTTTTGCAACATTGCAATTTATTTAGCACGTTGGGCTACTTGGCTTGTGCATTAAGTTTACATAATAATTTAATAGGAATACTTGTATAGTCCGAAGGCCTGTGAATAACTTGTCAATAAACTTACTGCTGGTTTATAAACGTCATGTTACCCACTATATCAAGGAATTCCTGGTTCTCTTGTATCTCTTGGAGCCAAGATTAAACCTTCGCTAACATTCTAACAAAGTGGCAACTGGCATCATGAAAAACTAGAATTTCGTGATTTAATTTTTTGGTCTGGCAATTTCACATTAAACCTACAAATTGTGGATGGATCAAACTACCTCACACTACAAAATTATTTTTTAATTTAAAAATGTGAATAACATTCCTGCTCATTGCATGGCCTCATCTCCTCGCTGATGAGTGGGAATATGTTTCCACAACTCTTAGAGCTAGTCTGAGCTTGTTCTTGATACAGGGAAATCTTTTCGAAAATTGAAGTTCCATTGGTAATCCATGGATGCTACGTTCCCTGTTGATACTTTGTACAGTTCTTCCAGAATCTTGTGAGAATAACTTATGTACCCTATCCATGCTTCTAGGCTTTCTACTTTGTGGTATATTGGGATCCTGTTTTTGGTAATTTATTACCTTGGTGACTGTCAATAGAATATACATTTCGAAAGAGTAATTCTTAGTTAGTATAGGGACTGAACATTGTCTGTTTCAAACCCTGTTATATTTGCATGTTGTCAAGCGCATGTTTTTTCACTATCAAGGTCATGGTTCCATCACATAGACAGAAATTACATTAATGTGCATTTGTGAGATGCAATTATATTTTTAGTTGACGTACAGGTACAAGAGAATATACTTATTGAGTCCAATACATTGGTCAAATCGATTCAAATTTTCTTGGATGCTCTTAATGAGCTTCGTTTGTGCCACGTATTGGAAAGAACCAGGTCGTTTTCTGCTCTTCATAACCAGGAAAATTTAAAGGTACAAGTGTTACATAAACTGTCTTTTGTATTATGCGTTTTGTTTTTTGAGTATGGATAATCTGATGTTTGGGAAAACCATGGTGACACTGATGATACTGTTGTTCTTTTATGCTTCATAATGATCTGCCGGAAAGATGTAGAAACACAACTTGTTTTTTCTCCATTTGAAAACATGTAGAGTGAAACCATGGAGTAATAATAAAAAAAATTATTTTCATTCTGAAACTGAGGTCAAAACAACATTGAGGATGATTATGCTATACAAATGTCAAAACAATTTAGTTGCCGTGCTGAAAATAGTTACTTGGAGTTGAAGGAATCATTAATTTACTTGTACCACCTTTCCACGACAAGAATATAACAACATTTGGTATATTCAGTCTTCCACAAGAACTAATTTACTCAAAAAATGCACAGACTGTTAAAAACAAGCCAATCTATTAATTGAGTATTTGGACTCTAGTGCATCATATTAATCTATATTAGTATGTAAACGGTTGAAAGTCCATGCTAACAGCTACAACTTTTAGATGAGATGATTCTGCAACATTTAGTAGTTCGACACAAGTGCGTAACCATCCAAACTACCTACATTGTGCTTTCTAGAATAATTTTAAATCCCTCTTACATTAAAAAAATTTACTATGTTGATTTCTTCGATTATTGGTGGTTTAAGATTAATTCACTTTTCTTTATCTATCAAAAAAAAAAAAAAGATTAATTCACTTTTCCTGATATTTTTATAGTAAAGAAGATGGATATTGTCAATGACTTGTAGTTAAAGTGGTTCTTCTTATTATATTTTTTCAATGTTGTGGAGTCTGTCTTTGATAACCTAGCACAAATTTACACTCGTTGTCTGATCAATTGTCAAAAGAGAATAAACTACTATGAGCTGTAATTTTTGTGGTCATTTTTGAAAAACTTTTGACTGAATCATTTCTCGAGGGATTCATTGCATTATATAGAAAGAGTATTACCTTGTACAACTACGATATTAATCTAAATATGGTAGATGTAATCAACCTTACTATGGTAAGTATAATTATATACATAGCCCTTGTTTGATTCCCATTATTTGCAAAATATATTTTTCTCTCTTCTTTTCAACCATACATTCTTTAATAAAATAATATTACACGCAAACTCAAAAATTTTTTCCATATTTTTTAACCACAAACTATATGTCAATCTACCATGTAAAAATGCATTCTTAGCCGAAAATGGGACTCAAAAAGCCGCATAATTATGTTAAGTCATAATCGTCGTCAATCTTTGTGATCTTCGTCAATCTCTATAATATATGTCTATCTCATTGACATCCACCCTTAAATTGATGCTGGATGATCAAAGAGCATCAATTTGTTGACCGATATACAAAAGAACTCAAGGGTCCAACTTCAATGGGCAGCCCAAAAATAACCACATGCACAGGCTACAATCCATCCTTCCAAAATAAGCCCTAATGGACATCTCACAAAAGAACTCGAAAGGCCCAACTGCAATAATCAATATAAAATGTAATTAAATTCATTCGACAACTCCATTGTCGGACCGCTAAAATAAACCTTCTTCAACTTCATAAAAGTCGTAAGCAATCTATCATATCCTTTCTGGTGGCTTTCTCCGACCACTCTGTCGATGTTCAAACTCTTCGCCACCCTCTCAAGGCATCCATAAAGCCCACAAAATCCCATCTGCTGCTTCATATCAAACACCTTCACCCCAAAATACATTCTCACCAATCCCACGAATTCTGACAGATCATGCGGAAGTTCTCTTTAGGCAATTTTTATCCAGAATTCAAAATCATATATGCTGTGAAAAGTTACCCACGTTCGATTTTTGTCCAACCACATAGGAGCCAATGATAGTCTACAAATCATAAAATGCATGGCAAACTGAAAGAATGTATTCCCATTCGCTGGTTCTTCGAAAAGTTAATGCCTTGACGCTTAAGCAAGTCTATGGATTGCAGGTTAGGGAGATCTTCATCCACATCAAATTCCTGGAAATTAAATTCCCATACATAGCAAAATTCATTCCCATAATTTGGCAGATTGCCTTCTTCATCTAATAAAGTGGGCCCGACCTGAATTAGTTCCATAGCGTCAATGTTCTTCATGATTGAGTAACTTTCTATGGGAGAAAGACAAGAATAATGTAGCTCTATATGATAATTCTGTGTCGATGGACTTGTATGGAAACTGGTGAAGAACTCTTTGAATCATATTGAACTTGTATCCCAAATATGTTGCCATACTTCTCCCACTTTAATCAGCCGCCCTATTGTTGCTGGATTGGATTTCTTTTCTTTCATAATGAGGAGAAAAAATTCATTTTATAAAAAAAAAATTCCTTATTACATTTTTTTTTTTGTTAATGAGAGGGAAGGTAAAATAGAGATAGAAACTAGGGAGATCAAAATAGGTTTGGGATGACAACAACTGCACCGCACTCAATGCACTAAAGAGTTATACGTTGACAATTTTTTTATTAACTGTCAACCACCTCAAAAAGCCCACCACAAGAGTCACATGTTGACACCACTACAAGAAACCCACACCTGAGAGGTTGAGTTATGCACAAAGAAATCCGAGGATTCAGTATAAAGTCCATGAGGTAGGCTATGATACTATGAAATTTTTTGACTTATCTTCTCTTAAGGGATTCCTTGCATTATATATGAAGAGTATTATCTTATACAATTTTGATATCAATCTAAATATGGTGGATATAATCAACGTAAATATGGTAAATACAATTATATATAATTATGTTAAGTCCTAATCTTCGTCAATCTCCATTATTTTTGTCGATCTCCATAATTTTAGTCAATCTCATTGACAATTTCTTCTTATTCACGTTCATTAGTGCAATCACATCAACAAGGTTGCTTAGTTGCGCTTGCAAATTTAGATTCGTAGTTGTGAGTTGTAAAAAGTCAAATGCTCTTATAAATGTGTTATTGTCCAGTGTTGACATCATTTGTATTTGCTAAATAGTGTCTAAGTAACAGAAATCATCTAGCTGACTAGATTCAGTGGTTTAAACAGAGCACTAAGGCTTCTAGCTATGGGTCAAAATCACGTTCTACATCTGCAAAGGTGAAGGAAAATCACTCGACTTCTGGACTGGTAATGTCGACATTGTCCTGGGAAAAGGTAGACATTTCTGCCTTCATCTCTCCGTTTAATAGCTCTAAAATCGGTTCATTCCTTTTGATTTTATATATTCAATGTCATTATTCTATATCTGATTGCTATATATCGTCATAAGGAATGTACGAAAACTATAAGTTCACTTCTTTTAATGATTGACAAAATATTATGAAAAATATAATCTCTTAAGAGTACTCCAAATTGACAGACATTTTAGATATCTTTCTCTTTGTATGTGATCATAGTATATATTAGTCTATGCTTGTGTTTGAATCTCATTAAAATGAGAATAGAATTTTTGGAATAGTAATTGATGGGAGAATGTGTGGT
>CAIGRP010009338.1:0-12837 GCA_903798385.1 Fraxinus cuspidata | reverse complement strand
GAATGAGATGTAACAACAATTTTGATTTCAAATTCTCAGTTAATTTTCCATTGAATTGGAATAAAATATGAGATGTAAAAACAATTTTGATTTCAAATTTTCTAGTTAATTTGCAATTAAATTGGTGATTACCTTAATGGCTATTGTAATATTTTTTGTGTTGCCAAGTTAAAATCTTAAAAGAATGGTTTAAAAGTAATGACAGAGAGGAAGCCTATGTCTCTAATCCATGACCTGTTCTCGCATTAGCACATTGTTGGAAAAAAATAAATTAAATGGTGAATGAGATGTAACAATAATTTTGATTTCAAATTATCTAGTTAATTTTTCACTGAATTGAAATAAAAAATGAGATGTAACAACAGTATTTTTTATTTCATGTTTCTAGTTAATTTTCAAATAAATTGGTGGTTACAAATCCCTAATGGCTATTGTAATATTTTATGTGTCAATGAAAAATTAATAGAAATTTGAAATCCCCCCGTCCTAGTACTATACAGGGAGGTGCTTTCCCCCTTATTCCACACACAAAATTTGAGAAATTTCAAATATGTCCATCTTTCATTCCATATTTTAGGCCAAGGTTGGTAACATTACAATCCTGCAATCATCGCCACGAGGATATGTACCACTTCTAATACCATAGATAACTATCAGCCAATGGCTAACCTTGATCCCGATTTTGGTGCAGCAGTAAAATAGAAACTCTTGAAACAATAATAAAATTAAAAGATATGTATAGAATAATTTGAATATAATTAATTGAAAAGTGTACAGGACCTTTGTTTATATCGACAATATATGTATATAGTCATACTTATATAAGAAAACTAAAATAAAATATTACAAGGAAGGAAAACTAAAATCCTAAAAGGAAAAAAAAAATCATAATCTAAATGAAAGAAGAAATCATATTCTAATTTAAAAAAAATGAAATCCTGTTCTAAATAAGAATAAACGAAAAAGAAGAGGTAAAACCAATTCTATTTGGAATAAGATTGCCCTACATCACACCATAGAAAATTATTCTCATATGATGTGACATTAAATGAAAAAACTAATAAAGTGGATCTCATGTCCATATATTTTATTTTCCTTATTATTTCATACCTCAAAGTGAATGAGCTTTTAAAATAAATGATCACTATGAAAAAATTTAGAACTGGTAGGACAGATTTATATTAATTTAAAGCTGAGGAACCAAAAGTGTACATAAAATTGGAGCCGGGATACTGCACATAAATTAAGAACAAAACCTAGGGGTGGGCATGGTCCGGTCCGGTCCGGTTCGGAATGGAATCGTTGGGTCTAAATTTAATTATGGAACCGTTCGGGTTCAATTCCATTCGTTTCGGTTTCATTCGGTTCGGTTTTATTCGGTTCCAGAATTCCGTACAATAATTATTATTTTTTATATTACAACAACGATACATTAATTCGACTATTATATATAAAATCTTAACTCTTATAAAATAACGTAGTTCAATGTCGTAATATCTTTTACACCTCTTTTGATTGAGTTCTTCGTAGATTTGATTGTTAAAATCACAGGAATAGGAAGATAACTAATTTACAATAATAGAATGATAGAAATGACACTATGGTAGAGTAAGAGATTTGGGTAAAACTTAAATCAATTTGACTAAATTAGGCTTGGCTGAAAATTAGAAATAGTAAAATCTTATTTTGGGTTTGGACTAAATTAATTAGCTAGCAATTTATTTAAAAAATAAAATAATTTGACTTATTTAAGATAAAGAATTATGGAGATTTTGTTCTTGGTCTAGATAACATTGCAAAATCAGGAATTGGTTGGAATAGAGACATACTTTTGCTATTTTTTTGGACCTTTAATTAGAATTATTTCACATTGAATGCACTTAATTAAGGAATATTCTGATTATATCTCATGAATTGAGTTGAATTAATTAAGTAGAATTGATTTTACTTGATAGAGGTTAACAATTAATTTAGAGGAATTTAGCCATATACATGGAACCAACTGTTGTTAGAATTTGATTGTTGGAATTACAGAAATAACTATGGTGAATATGTGAAACCTACTACTTTTCAAATTGATTTGAAAACCCAAAAAGTTAAAAACACATTCGTATTAATTTGCTTTCTAATTCTATAGATTTTCATAAAATCGCCATACTTAGTTGATTTTTTTGCTTCCATTCAAATAGAGGTTTGACGTAATTTGATCGATAATTTGATAGAATACTCTTCGTGAAAACAATACTCAATATATTAATATATTACTTGTTTGCTCATTACTATATTCCTGATTTATTGATATCGTACACTTGCAATTTTTATCGAATAAGTTTTCAGTGACATTGCCACAGAAATATTTTTTATTTGATATTGGTTTACATTATTCCTAACTTTTGTTTGTTTGCTTATATTTAAGAGCCATTTGTTGTATGCTCCGTTCATAAGGAGCTTGGACCATTCAACCCAGAGATTGCACATACTTACAAGTGAAGACGTTGAACACAACAAAAAACATTAGAATATAAAATCGGGAAAATACCCCTCTTCAGAAGAAGGGGTGCCTCCTCACAAAGATGGTCTCTTGATCCCTGCAGAATGGAAAAATAATTTCACGCTCAATCATTATGCCCGAGGAAGAAGCTAGATTGGTTATTGCTTTAGACACAGCTCGATTAGCTGCTCAACAACTTCAACTACAGCAAGAGGAAATGGCTGAAATTGTGATGTAGAACATATTGTTGAATTGTTGGATCAAAATGGGAAAAAGAAAGAGTGCATAGAGAACATTCGAATTTCGGTTTGGGTTTATAATAGCATTCCGAAAAGAGGAAGACGATACGAGTTTGTTTGGGACTTGAAAACTAATTTTTAATGTTCTGGCACTATTTTTATCATTTAGTTTATTTCAAATTCTTTTTTAATTTTAGCTTGTTTAAACTAGATTTACATTAATTTTAGTCCTATTAGACTAGGTTTTCATGTAAACTCTTATAAATAAAGAGTTATCTCATTTTTTTTTTATTATATTTCATTAATACAATTCATGAGTTTAATTTTCCATAATTTGATGGATTCCAAAATTCATGTTTTTAAGATTTTTGCTTGAATTCCTTATTTCACGCTGCGTGAAGTTGATGAAAGAGAGTTGCTAATTTCACACTTTTTGACCCCATGTGTAGCTCCTAAGCACTATAACTTTGTATATCTTGATTTTGGACGACATCCAACTCAGGGCAGATCTTATTGATCTATCCAACTGGAATCTTCAATTTTACGGAAAGACAAATGAAAATCCTAATGCTCGTGTTTCAAGATTTCTATAGATGGATGTGCTAAAAAATTTCAATTTCAAAGGTACATAATGATGCGATTAAATTCAGATTGTTCCCATGTACATTGAGAGATGTCGCACTCAAATGGTTAAGAATCTGAACATGCTAGTATTACTACTTGGATCACCTGAAAAAGAAATTTTGCAATAAATATTTTCACCAGCTAATTGGCCTTATAAATTCATGCCTCAAATGATAAGACCAATGAAATGTAGAGCAATACTATTCATCCTCATGTGATGTGACATTAAATGATAATGTTGATACAAACGAATTTATATCAATTGCTGCCTCAAATAATAAGGCAAATTAAATGTAAAGTAATGCTATTTATTCTCATTGAGATTACAATCAACCTTTAAGTGCATTATTGTTTACATTCTTTCACATAGGCACCAGCAAATCTTTCCCATTTTTGTGGCATCAAGTTCAAAAATCAATAAAGTGATTTTCGTATCCATACATTTGTTAACTAGTTGACTTTACTCTACATTTAATTGTTATTAAGGGATAAAAGCATTAATGTCATTTTCCATACCATCACCCATCCTCTATAAATTAGTTCAACTCGGAGTGTCATTTAATCGTCGGAGTTAAGATGGAGAGAAAGTTCTTTAGAACCATCATGTTGATGCTTTTTTTCTTTTGTTCACGTAAGTTTTCTCTCTTTGTATCACATTCTAAATTTCAATTTCAATTTTTTATTTTGTGTTTTATCTTGGTCTCATTATTTTAATATGTTCTAACGATTGTCTCTATTAGTGTTTACTTGTTGAAATATGATAGGACACCTCTACATTAAATGCATGCTAGGCATGAAGTATAGGTCATACTGGATTCTATAATAGACAATTTTAAGTAATTTCCTATTTAAAAATATTCTCTATAGTCTAATTACATTGCAGAGCACGATATAAGTTTAAGAAAGAGAGACATGACAAAACTCTTGAGTTATTACAATTTTGCTTCACCAAGTGGTCATTCAAAGGGATATGCTGTATCGAGGACTCGTATTACAGCCTACTGGAGAGAAGGTTACGATGAAAGTCGATGCATTGGGTTCCGCTTTCGATGCATATGCTATAAGTGTTGTTAACTGATCAGCTTCTCCCCAGCAATGACATTCCAAATGACATGTGACAAAATTATGAGATGATATAATAAATAAATACTGATTGTGGTCTATCCTTGACACCAGCTTGAAGAAACGCATTAAAAGTGAAGAATGGGAATCGAAGAGAGGTTTCAAGGAATCAATAACTGATCTAAACACATTTAAAAAGAAGATTTAACTAATAGTAAATTATAGTACCTTCACTCGACATGCCTATGTATATGAAAATGTATTAAATGGGCATGTTTTGTGAAGCTTAAAAAAATCACAGTTTTGAAAGGAATAATGTTATTTGCAGTCGCTCACTATCATGGTCGTCATATTGACATACATATGGTGTTTAATGATTTGATGTATGAGGCAATAAAAAATTACCACATTAATGTTTCAAATCAGTAACCGCCACATGTATGCCATGTAAGATAACTACGATAATGAGCGACTACAAATAATATTACTCTTTTGAAAGTAATACTTACTTTATACGGTTAAAATAATGAGAAATGCTAAATGTACACACACTACCCCTCACAAGAGGGGGGCCCATGGACTTGTGAAGAGGGCGTGTCAACCCCCGTGTACATGTAGCAAATCTCTAAAATAATTTTTTTTTAACTTTTTAAGAGAAAAATAGTATATGAAATCATGTTCGAAAGTCAAGTTTATTTTATAACGTAATAGGTAACATTATAATTTACCAAACTCTAAACACGGATATATAATCAGAAAGTGAAATTGAATTAAAAATTGTCAATTACACCTAAATTACACTAGAGAACATAGGTCGAGAATTTGAATGGGAGAATAATAGGTGAAATCAAAATCTCCAACACTTTTCTCATACATGGTTTTCACGTGCAATTAGATAATCAATAGAAAAATATTAGTAGTTAACATAAACAAACACCAAAGAACTCTTTTATTTTGGATACATTCGAATTAGTCATCGAATTATTTGGATTCAACCTAAAATATAGTACGAATAATCTCGTACACTTGCGTAATTTTATCAAATTATTATATGATAGAATAATATTATTTAGAAACAGTGATATTAGAACACTAGTCTATATGGCCGCAATTGATAGATTCAATTAAATGAATCATATAAATTTGTATTTAAATAAATCTATCATTTATTGTTATGCCGTTGCCACCTAAACCAGTACTGACACTAATGGTGTTAAATAGCATTATTAAAAGACCATTTATAAGAGATTTTTTAAACATAAAATACTCTCTATTTTAAAAAATCAACATTTAAAATAATGCTACAAGAAACTCATTAAATTTGAAGAGCCAACTTCAATCTATAATTAAATGTATTCAAAATATCTCAATTTTCATTGAAGAAAAATAATATAATAATTTAGAAGGAAGCTAGTGAAAATAAAAGATATGAAAAAACAATTAATATTTTTTGAGAGTTAAGAAAATTAAATATTAAGTATAAATAACCTATTGGAGTATTTAACAAATTTTACTCTCTAAATTTATAAGAACTTTCTAAATTGTAGAATGTGCTCTTTAAAAATAAAGAGTCTATGTCAACAAAATAATTCTCATACTCATACATTTAATTGACTTTATGATTCTAAGCATCAATTGATAAGGATAATTAAATGTTGGGGAAAATAGCATTAATGTCATTTTCCATATCATCACCCATCATCTTCTATAAAATTGGTCAACTTGGAGTGTCGTTTAATCTTCAGAGTTGACGATGGAGAGAGAGTTCTTCAGAACCATCATGTTGATCTTTCTTCTCTTCATTTCCCGTAAGCTTTCTCTCTTCGTATCACGATCCCAATTTCAATTTTTTATTTTGTATTCTATCTTGGATCAAAAATTCTGCATAATTAAGAAAAAGTGACACATGACAAAACTCACGAGTTATTATGTGCACTCGAATCCAGTCAAATGCACGAAGCATGTACCAATATCTTGTTCATAATTAGATCCAATATGAAAATAGTTGCTTTTTCTTTGGTCTTGATTCTGGTTACTAATGTTTTAAATTCTTTATATTGTTGGATTGATTGGTGAATCCCCGTAGATATGATCGTGTGTAGTGAAGCAAGGCTTTGTTCTTCACCAAGTGGATCATTCAAAAGGCTATGCTTTCTCGAGAGCTCATGTATTAAAACATGTTGGAAAGAAGGTTATGACGAAGGTAGATGCATTGGGTTTTTCCCTCGATGCATGTGCTATAAGTGTTGTTAAAACTGATCAACCTCTCCCAGGCAAAGACCGTCCAAATGCTATGTGACAATATTATTCGATGATATAGAAATAAATAAATAATGATTGTGGTGTATCCTTTATTATTGATCATCCTTACAAATTACGTTCATGAGTTATTGGTGTTTGATCATTCTAATTTCAAAATTGTGAATATACTTGCTCATGTTATTTTGATAAGTTCACAAAATTTTGCGCTCACGTTCAAGGATAAGACCTTGAAGCCATGGACCTTGACTCTGAGGCTGAAGAAATGCATTAAAAGAAGGATGAGAAAATGATAAGAGGTTATGAAAAAAATTAACTGATCTAAACACATTTAAAAATATAATTTAATTAATAATAAACTGTTGTACTTTTACTCAACATGGCCGTATATATTAATGTATTAAATGGAATTAGTCATTCAAGGTGGATGTTTGGCAAAACTTAAAACACTTCTCAACTTCGTAAGTAATACTTTACACAGTTTAAATAATTAAATCTTAACTTAGTGAGAGAAGGGTAGACTATGCAATCATGTTCGAAAATAAAATTTCAACTTAGGGTCCGTTTGATTGCAAATGTGGAATTTGGGTGGAAAGAAAATGATTTACAGGGAATTGAATTGCCTAGAATTTATTTTACTGGGAATTGTAATTAATTATGTTTAATTGGTATAATTTTCCACCTAATGAAAAAAAAAAAAAAAAAAAAAAAAAAAAAAATTAAATTACATTAAGGGTCCGTTTGATTGCAAATGTGGAATTTGGGTGGAAAGAAAATGATTTACAGGGAATTGAATTGCCTAGAATTTATTTTACTGGGAATTGTAATTAATTATGTTTAATTGGTATAATTTTCCACCTAAAAAATGTTGAAAGTTTGGTGTCCGTTTGGCTTCGTTTTTCATCAAAATTGTCATTTAAAGTAATAATTTTTTTTACTATTTAGTCTAGAATTTGTTCCCATTGCCAAAAAAAAATTAAAAAAATTTCCATACCGAATATCATTCGTTTGTCTTTATTTTACATGAAAATTGTCAATAAAAGTAATATTTTTTTTACCATCGTGTCTAGAATTTTTTCCAATTGCAGAAAAAAAAAATCCCACCAAAGTGTTGGGAATTCATTTTCAAAAAAAAAAAAAAAAAGTGCTTGTGTGAGGTTGATTGCAAATGTAGAATTTGGGTGGAAAGAAAATGATTTACAGGGAATTGAATTGCCTAGAATTTATTTTACTGGGAATTGTAATTAATTATGTTTAATTGGCATAATTTTCCACCTAAAAAATGTTGAAAGTTTGGTGTCCGTTTGGCTTCGTTTTTCATCAAAATTTTCATTATAAGTAATAATTTTTTTTACTATTTAGTCTAGAATTTGTTCCCATTGCCAAAAAAAAATTAAAAAAATTTCCATATCGAATATCATTCGTTTGTCTTTATTTTACATGAAAATTGTCAATAAAAGTAATATTTTTTTTACCATTGTGTCTAGAATTTTTTCCAATTGCAGAAAAAAAAAAATCCCACCAAAGTNATACTGTATATCATTTGTTTGGCTTTGTTTTGCATGGAAATTGTCAATAAAAGTAATAAATTTTTTTACCATTGTTTTTAGAATTTTTTCCAATTGCAAATAAAAAAAAAAAAAATTTCCCACCGAAATGGTGGGAATTCATTTTCAACAAAAATAAAGAAAATGTGCTTGTGTGAGGATAACCAAGAAAACATTTTCCATGGAAAATTATTGACATCAAACAATCCAAAAGTGGAAGTTGGAATTGGTTTTCCAGTTTCCATGGAAAATTTTGCACAATCAAACATACCCTTATTATAATTCAACAAACACTAATCCATACAAAGTTGCATGACATGCGTTGTTTCGTGCAAGAGTTCTAGGCATTCGAGAGTGTCCATATCAAAGCTACAGGAAATGATAGTTGTACACAATGCTGTACATGTAGCATTTCCCCAAAGCTATATCAATAAATTATTAATTCCATAGTCAAAGAAACACTTTCTCGAGTTTACTGAAGCATGCACATTCATATCAAGGCTATATTACCGAGATAGCTATTCTATAAAGTTCATGAGCTTGGATTTCAACAACTGCTCAAACTTGAAATAAAATTTTAGAGTTGTAATATTCTTCTTAACCTTGTATTGTCTCTTTGTTCTCTGACTTTTCTCCCAACATTTTCCCCTATTGTCCCAATTACAGGATCTTCGATTATGTAAATTTAGAGTCTACGACAAAAACAACCTAGAAGGGGGTTGAATAGCTTGCATCTAATCTTTCGACCCAAATAGGAAAAACTATGAGTATCTGTAACAATTTAATACTCAGCAAGTTTTGATCAGTTCATACTTCAGTCGAGACGAATGCATACACTGATGAATTACTATTGGAGAAAATAGAAGCAATCTTCAAATTGGACGATTGTAAGTTCTAAAATTGCCTGATTGAATAAAGTTCTAAAATTGGAAAAAAATATGCATGCAGAAATGAAAGACTGCGATATTTACGAGTGTTAAAATTACTTACTATATAAATACCAAATATAACGTCGTAAACCTCAGAAGGAAAAAATCAATGCCTTATGAAAATAATCCACTATAGTTGAAAAAGATACAAAATGTCACAGGTTTTTGGAATTACACCATAAAATCAAGAACTCTGAAAAACAGAATCAAAGGCAACAGAACGAACTTTCCTCATTTTTTAGTTCTCTTGATTTGTGGTAGAGTAGAAACAAATGGCAAGGCTAAGTTCACCCATTACTCCTATATTTGTACTCGAAGTCTTCCACAAATCGGAATAAGAACCTAGTTCTTATTTTCACACCGAGATGCCATTACATTAGTGGACTTAATGAGCTCTGTTAAAAAAAAAAAAAAAACCGGAAAAACATGAAGTGAGGCAAAGAAAAAGTTAAATTAACTAATGGCTTCTCCAACCTTGCACCATTGCACCATAATTCAACAAATTGCACCAAATATTTGGTGCAAATTTTATCCAATTTATTGCACCATTTGACCATTTTGCCCTTCTCTTTCACTTTGCAAAAAAAAAAAAAAGAAATGATTAGGGTATTTGTGTCCATTTTGTTATACATTTTTGTAATACAATAAATTTTTATTCTTAATAATAATAATAATAATAATAATAATAATAATAATAAATAGTTTATCCCTTATTTATGTCCCTTTCTTTCATTTCTTTTAAAGCTTTGATTTTAGTATCGTGATCTCACTTAGTATATCATCTAGTCAATCAGAATACATTAGGCTATTGTTATTTGGAACCCGTTCAATCAATTGATAGTACCAAAAATGATTAACATTATATATTAAATATTCATTATTCATCATTGATCAAGTACTCCGGTCTCCCACATCACATTTTCTACTCGCGCCTTTAATGGTATTGGCATACACCTCTTTAAACAAATATTCAAGATACATAACTTTTCTAAATTTCCTTAGCCAGGTTGACATTTAAAATTTGTTACTTCTTAAAATTTCATATGTGCTTATGGATGCATTGATATGCATGAATATTTGATGAGAAATATTAATGACATAAAACACAATCAAGTTTTAAGTTTACATAATAGCAATTTAAGTAACACGTTTATACATTTAGCAATATAACGTACACAGAAAAACAATGAGAGATTTACTTACATTGAATCTTAAGCAATTTACTTTTAAGATATCACATAGTGATGCCCTTCGTCATTCACAGTCAACGTGCCAAATATCGTATGCCAGTACCATTTTTAGAAACTTTGGACAATTCTCATTCCTAAATATAACATTGTTCTGTTAAGTTAAATTTATATATTATTGATGTAATTATCATTAATAATTATTTAGAAGTAATAAGGATTTATAAGAAAATTAACTAATTATATGTAAAAGAAGACTTGATATTAAGGTTCTAAGAATTGAGGAAAAATTAAAAGAATCTCAATTCCCCAGATTATACAATTGATAAACAAGAAGCCCCAAATAGCAAAACAAAAAAGTGAATAATTATGTTCAAATTGAGTGTATGCTCAATGGGGTTTAAATAAATCATGAAAACATATATACAGTTACATATAGGTGTGTGTATAAGAATCTATAATGGATCGCTATTTAAAGGGTTCAATCCAAACTTTCATTGGCTCAATACACAATAACGTGAACTTAATCATAAAATAATATCAAAATAAATACTAATCATAATACCTTAAAGTGCAAAGCTCCTAGTCCAACAACATGAAGCAGCCGAACAAGGATTTTCTATGGGATTTAACATGTTTCGTTATCGGGCGTGATAAGGAATTATATTCATTTTCCTTAGAGAAAGTGTTTAAATATATCTCAATTCTACTTTTAGAGCATCAACATTAGGGATACACATGCAATCTAGATTATTAAAATTCCACCTCATTGGTTCAAACAGTTTGTCAAAGCCCAAATCATGCACTATTATTAGTCAAGCAAGTTATATAAAACTTAATTAATAGAAATAAATGTATACGAGGGTGGTGTCTAATTACAAACTACAAAACAATTCTAAGTCGTAATTCATAAGCACGATAGAATAAATATATTATATAATTTAGTTTCGGATTTAATAAAATCAAATGCATATTAATATTCAATTTACTAGGCACGTCGATCATATGGATCGTCCAGGTGCATTTCAATGCAAAATTCATAGTTAGCCATGACAATAGTAAATTTTTTAAATAAGAATAAAATGTAAGGACAATTTGTATAACTACGTACAATAATCTCATAAAGAGACACAACGTTATATCTATATACATCCCCTGATAGGGGACTCCGACCTGTGTATAGACATCCTTGATAGGGAACTTCGGCATTTTACTCAGCTTAACCATGTGATGTCCCTTGAGGCGTGACCTCTGTAACATTATAATATATACTGAACTTTGTTACATGTACACTCAGGTGTGGCACAACAATGAGTGATGAAATGTCACTTGTGCATTTTGTCATCTAAAGTGTAGATTTGAATGTACAAGTAGAATAATATATCCTTCTTGGGCTCTACATTCAAAGTCATACCATTCTTTTGTGTTCTAGTCACATTAGGGGTCCTTACTCATGAGGAGTCCAATCATATCAGTCAATCTAGTGCTTCACGGTATTTTAATTCTTATAGGATTACCACTCATGTACTCTATATATACTTAGAATTCTTCATTTATTAAAGTATGCTTTATATTATCAATTTATTTCTCTATGCGTATATTCTCTCTATCTGTTTACTCACCTAAGCATCACAGGAACAACTCTTCTAGCCTTTTTTAATAGGTAGTTCAAAGAATCCACTCATTCATTTATAGTTTGAGGTAGGCAAAAGAACTGGAATCATTAGATACTGTTTGATTAAATTTGATTCTGAGTATATTTCCAAATGGTTGAGCTTCTTAAAAGAAAAAATAGACTAGTTTCGGTTCTAGTTCTAGACCCGGGATCAAGAATATGCTCTAACTTTATTCTTCGGGAGTATTTTTTTTCTAATATTTCCTCTTGGCCCAATTGAGTAATTAACCCTCTTTTTTTTCATTCTGATTCGTTTTGATTAAGTAATTAACTTTATTTTTTAATTTATTTTTAATATTTCATCTTGACCCAATTAAGTAATTAATTAAATTTAACTCATTATGGTTCTCGCATCTTACAGTAAGAAAAAATCAACCCTCTTGGCTATTATTCTCAAGCTTATTCGTTTGCTCAAGGTCCTCGAGCTTCTCAATCATTCTCTTAAGCTCATTCTTGTCCTCGGGTTCATTTACTTCATGTGTATTCCCCTACGTTATCGTAACCTCTACTTCATATCCTTATGTCTCTATTTTGTGTAAATTATATTTTTGATCTCCAATAATAATATCAGTTATTTATTGAAATGATCAACGCTTTTAGTTACTGCCGTTGAAGTATTCGATTGTTTGTTGTAAGGCTCAGGTGGAAATGAAACATAGATAGATATTTTGCTATATAAAATCGTAATCGAGAAAGAAATATGGTAGAGAAAAATGAATATGAACAAGAATGTGGAAGATATTCTAACTAGGAAGGATAATTTTTCTCTCTTCACAACACGGTAAAGACGATAATATTAAGGGTGTGTTTGATAGCACAAAATT
>CAIGRP010009335.1:0-16288 GCA_903798385.1 Fraxinus cuspidata | reverse complement strand
TGGGGTCTAGTTGCAAATTTCAAAATGGTTTTGAATTTGACTATTAAAATGGTTTTAAATTAGATTTTAAAATAGTTTGACATTAAAATTATGTATTTTCATAAAAAAAATTTGTCCAATTGTTTTGCCTTTTTAAAAAAAGAATTATTGTTAAAAGTCGATTTTTCGACTATGTATTTTCTTAAAAAAATTATGTTTCTTCTTGCATATATAGTTGTAATACCAATTTGTTACTTTGGTGACTTTGAATTGGATGAGAAAGATCAATAGATATAGAGATGGACAAATGATAGACGTGGTGGTACTCCAATTTCCACAATCCTCTCATGTTGTATACGTTTTTACTACCGTAATTTACAAAACAAGCTGAATGTCGATTCAAGGATAATTCATCTATTCCGATTCCACCTATGAATGTTATTTGTGATGAAGAAGTGGATTATCTATTTGAATTGAACAAAATGTACATGACTCATCTTTGGGTGACTTTAGTGAGAAATGATGTCGTCGAAGTTGAACACGAAGATTTGGACGGAGGGGATCACAATACCAATGATTTTTGGGACACAGTGGAGATAACTCGTAAGGATAATAATAATCCAAAGCCAATTGTTTCTCATCGTGATCGCACTATTACATACAGATTTCTGTAGGTAGTTCAAGACAACGAGAACAACAATGAATTTACAAACGAGGATTTGATTGTTTATCCCGCCAGAGACATGAGTTGGGTAGGAGCGCATGAGCGGAACGAGTGGACCGTCATCTAATTCTTCGCGTGTGGTTCGCGATGATGATGATTCATACGTCGAGCAACTGTTTGAAACAAAGAAAGATTTGCAGGAAGCTGCGCATCGATTTCAAATTATTTATTCGCTAATTCGTTAAAAAATAATATTTTATTTTAGTAATTATCAATTTCAAATTCTTTATTTAATTATATATATGAAAAATTCAAACAAAAGGAAATTAGTAAAATTAAATGAAGAATATAAATATTATTTAATTAAATTTGAAAAAAAAAATGCAAGATTCGTTTAAAATGAATATTTAATTTAAAAAATTGAAATTAAAAAAAAGAATTTACTAATTCGTTAAAAATAATATTTCATTTTAGTAATTATCATTTTCAAATTCTTTATTTAATTATATAAAAGAAAAATCAAACAAAAGGAAATTATTAAAATTAAATAAAGTATATAAATATTATTTAATTAAATTNTTATTTAATTATTTATAAAAAAAATTCAAACAAAAGTAAATTATTAAAATTATATAAAGAATATAGATATGATTTAATTAAATTTGAAAAAAATTAAAGATTTGTTTACAATGAATATTTGATTACAGAATTTTAAATTAAAAATTAAAAGGACAAAAAAAATTTGCTAATTCTTTAAAAAAGAATATTTCATTTTTGTAATTTTTAATTTCAAATTCTTTATTTAATTATATATAAAAAAAATTCGAACAAAAGGAAATTATTAAAATTAAATAAAGAATATAAATATTAATTAACTAAAATTTTAAAAAAATTAAGATATGTTTACAATGAATATTTAATGAAATAATATTTAATTAAAAGAAAAAAATTGATAATTTATTGAAAAATAATATTTCATTTTAGTAGTTATCAATTTCAAATTCTTTATTTATTATATATAAAAAATTTAAATAAAATTAAATTATTAAAATTAAATAAAGAATATAGATATTATTTAATTAAATTAACCAAAAAAATTAACTATAAACAAAATTAAATAAAGAAAAAATATATCATAGCAGTCGTTTAACATTCGGCCGGCTGTTAACGACGTAAATGGTATTTTTGGCTTTTTGTTCGTAAATGTTATGTTTAACTGTTTCAATTTTTTTATTCTATTTATTGGTCAAAGGCCAAAGTGAAAATATGGGGTACTCAATAGGTCATTTTCACGTATTTCCTCGTTAACTATTAAGGCCTGAGAGCATTATTGACAACTAAAAACAAAAAATATTAGGATACAATGGGAAATCTATTGTTTCTCATTTACCCACACTTTTTAATTTTGGTAATTATATTACCATCTCTAATTTTGTTAGTTATACCACAATTTTAAACATTTTTTATTTACTTAAACAGTGTTAAGTAATATTACATAAATGATGTTTTAATAAATTTATCACATAAAACAATTTATTGTTACATCACAATAATAAACTTTATTTTTTCTTTCTTTTCTCTCAACAACTGTATTGTAGCTTTTCCGTTGACGGCTTTTGTGTTCTTCCACGATTGAAAATAATTTTCTTTTCCTCTCCGATTTCTGTTCTTGATGAAACTCAATTTGTAATTTGATAACAATATTTAACCCATGGCTGCTTAGTAACGAAAAATTATTAAATACAACAAATCTAGCGTATGGCATAAACACCCGAAATCTGAATTTGAATTTCGCAAACAGAAAATATTTAGGAATTCAAATGACGCTAGATTTGATGTATTTAGTAATTAAAGATGGGTTAAATATAATTGCAAGAACTCTCTAAACTCTAATTAAGTAAAGCCAGAATTTCTGATAGTGGAATTTTGAAATACTAATAGAATCTGATATGAGAAATAATATGCAATGTTTTGTTGGATTGGAAATGTTGGAAATTGAATAATTCATTTGTGAATTAGGCATCTTATTTATTTGTGATTCTGTTTATGATCAAGGTATGAAGGCAAAAATGATGGATATTCTTTGGATTTGTGGTTATCATTAAACCTAGTTAAGAAGAATGGAATTGTGTCAACTTACTGGAAAACGTTGAATAAGTTTATGATTTGATTCTTATGATTATGAATAATATTGGAATGATGAATACATCACAATGCTTAATTTTTTTTTTTAGTTTTTATGGGATTATGAGTATAATGTTAATTTGTTGTGGTGTATTTATTGAAAATATATGTTAATTGTGGTGTGATTGTGATGTGGTGTAGTAAGAAAATTTTGTAATGGTGATATAATTACCCTTATTATTATTATTATTATTATTATTATTATTATTGTAGATCAATATGCTACTACAATTTCAAAAACTAAATGCTTCCATTTTTCTAAATTTCTTCTTCTATTTTCTTTATGTTTCCTGTATTTCTAAGCAAGTAGTGTATCAAAGCCTTCAATTTTATTACATTTCTCTTATCTTTCATAATTAGCCTATTAAGTCGTTGTTTGACCCCAATTTCTTAAAATTCAATTTTTTTTAAAATTTATTTCCAATCACAAATTTAATGGGATCCGCAAATTTATCAATTTTTTGACTACACATTTCATCAACTTTTATCAAAATTTACTAAACATCTAATTTTTATCCAAATCAAACAAATCTCAATGGATTTTTTTAACTCACTTCAAATCCAAAAACTTGTACATAAAACCTAGGTCATCGATTCAACATTGGATATATATATATTAGAAATAATACAATACTACATTTTTGCCTCATAAAAATAGTAATTTTTAACAAAGATCATAAGGAAAAATTGATTTCACCTTTCCCATTTTAATGCACAAAGCACTCTAAAAGAAAGTATATGCTGCTTGTAGGATAGATTGAAACACCTTTTCGATTTTAGGAAACAAATACATGCCAATTTTTTAACAATATAACGGTAAGAAGGTGATCAATATTTATTGACCTTTATACAAATACTATAATAAAAATTTCAAAATTTTGGAGTAGATAAAGATGTTTTTTTTTTTTTTTTAATTTAAACTAGTCCTATATCTTTGTGTGCAACGAACATGTTTAGCCAACCTCCAGACAAGTGACCGAACCAGCCTTGTGCATCAAATTCAAGATTTTGGGAATCCTCGGCAAAGTTTTGTAGTCCTTCCCAAGCATGGGTCCCTTGTTTCGTTGATCGAGCGATGGTAATATTATATATCTCTATTAGATATATCATATATATAGTATGACATCAAATTATAAGAATAAGAAAGTGATCTCATGTCTACATATTTAATTGTTCTTATCATTTTACAGCTCATCATCTGCTACATACACTTCTTATCATAATAAATAATATTATTCTACAAGTAAAATGGGGTCACCTACGCCTCAAATTTTAGGTAGAGCCCCTAAATTTTAAGAAAATTTCATTCCATTTAGTAAAATATCCAATTTAGAATTTTTTGTCGCTGATTGTTAAGAATAACTTCGATAAGTTTTATTTACCGACAAAAATGCTAACCTAATAAGTAGTGAAAATAAATATAAAAATAACATTATCGAAGTAAAAGCTTGTAGTTAACAAATAATATCAGAAGAATTAATGTAACATCAACAATGGAATTTTTTTTGTCGTTTACAACTTTGCAAAAAATATCTCAGTACATTTACTATGCCAAATGAAATTTCTTCGTTAAATAAAATAAAATATATCACTCTGTAATTGAATAACAATTAAAAAATTATTTAAATTACAAATTAATTTTTCTGTAAATATAATTAACCGACGAAATAATTGTTAATAAAAAATTAATTTAAATATTAAAGAAGAAAACTTTGTCGGCAATAATTTTAGAGTTGTATCATCTAAATAAAAAAAAAATAAAAAAGTGAATAAATCTTTACTAAACGACAAATTACTAAAAAAAATAATAATTGGAGAAGAGATACATAATTCTTCATTGATGATCATCGACCTCGGGACAGTTGATTATTGCCGACGACATTGTTGACAACATTTTCATTGATAATCGTCGGGTCGGTAATCACTAATTTTTGTATGAATTAGCTGTTGATATATTTTTGTCATATATCATCAATGGTCTTGGTCATTTTTTCACTAGATTCTCTTTTATGATTATTTTGTGAAGTCGCTATTAAATATTTCAATCATGTCACATGTACATCATGTTTTACATCACATCATGTAAGTTGATAGATTTTTGTACAATGATTTTAATAATATTTTTTTAATCAATGACCAGATTTTCATGTTGACAACCACAAGTGTACAAGAAACATAATTCTAAATGTTTTCCTAAGGTCTCCAATTTATATGCGCACGTGTGAATAATGAAACAGAAGGATTTAATAAACATTAGGACAATCAAATCACATATAGGATAAATAATAAACACTAGCTCATATTACATAAAATAATGAAAACAACTACGTAGAATAGAGGAATATACGACTCCAAAAAGACATAAAAATCATGAAAAAAGCAACAAATATCCATTCCAGCCAATCATAAGGTTCGTGTGTGTCTCTTTTCTAATTGTTGCATGTCACTGGAGGATTCAGAAAGTACTACTTATAGTTTAGTTGGAAGGTGGTGGAGACAAGGTTGGAATGGTAGGGATAGAGGGGATAGAGGGGAATGATGGCATTGGGGGCAATGAGACCTTAGGAATTCCCGGAATTGCTGGAATAGTTGGCTGTGTAGGGATGGTTGGAATGGAAGGCATCGGTGGTACTGCAGGTTTTGGGAGACTCGGGATGGTCGGAATTGATGGCATTGGTAATGACGGAATTGTCGGAATTCCCGATGGAGGAGGAGGCAACGATTGCAACAGATTACGCGCAGCTTGGCAATTTTTATTGCTAGTGAGGACTAGCAATGCAAGAAAGAAAGTACAAGTGTAAATGTTTCTACCCATGATTGTTTGAAGATTGAAATGAAGGACACGGCAAAAGTTTTAAATTTGATGGTGGAAAAGAAACTGGATTTGGGTATTTATTTATAGGAGTTCATACAAACTATATGTTTGATGTTGGTGGAATTGGTTCAGTTTGGTTACGACTCTGATTAGTGGTTCAGAATTCTGACTGAACATGGCCACAAAGGATGTAGTTAATTAGTTAAACCTTCTTATTAATCAATGTACTCTCAATTTAGCCAACAAGTGGCATGTTCAGTTTCCAAGAGGTTTATGTTGTTAAACCATATAGAATGACAACAAATGGAGTCGCTTTGACCTTAAAAATCTCAATAAATAATTAGGATACTTGCCATCCTGCCACAAGAAAGAAAAAAAAAACATGTATTCATTGGCAATAAAATTAAAATTTTGCAATTTTGAAGTTTGACAACTTAAAATTCAAGAATGCGTTGACCATGAATTTCTTCATGCTAATTTCTTCAATCTTGTACTTATTGTGAAAGGGGGGGGGGAAAAAAAAAACGCTTCTGTACTCTTGTCTATTCAACGGAACTACACACATTTTAAAGTAAGCTATCAAGTCTATACAAGAAGTAATGCTATTTTTTTTTGTTGAAGTAGGAACCCGCAACCGCTACTCGTGAGAGCACACTGGGTAAACATCGCTCCATGTGCAGTAAACCGCAAATCACACAGGAGAGATAACCGCAATAAGTAAGCCCGGTGCGACGAGCTCGACTGAGAAAGTGTTTGTAGGGGATTCGAACTCGTGACCTTCGGTCTCCGCGTTCACCTGTTCCACCAACTCAATCACCCCCAAAGGGATAAGAAGTAATGCTATTTGTACCTAGTGAAGATTGTTGACCTTGTTTTCCATTAGGGTGATGCGGACAACAAACATCGGATCCACTTGCTTTCAAGCAAGCAAAATTCAGTACATTTCGACCATTGGATGAAGCAGAAGTGGCTGCATCCGACCCACTAGATTGTCCCGTCATAATTGTCTTATCGCCCACTTGCCATATGGAGCACTCAAGTGAGTAGGGAAGATGAGCCGCCCTTTGGAGTGTGTTAGTGTATATAATTAATCAGGCTAACAAGATTTGACTTAATTGGGCTGGTGGTCACATCAATCATTTGCCAGATACTATGATCTCAATAGGAACTGCTTCTAATCCGAGGCCCTTTAGAGGGAGGGAGTTCTGGATAGAAGGCCTCGGCTGCAAAGGACTTCAACTATTGAGTGGGCTTCGACCGTTTGACTTTGGTCAACCTTTGAATTTTCCTTTGATTGTTGCATCCACGTGGTTGCCACGTATGCTTGGAATAGAGTTCAGTAATGAATCATAACAATAGTCCCACCAGTCTATGTATGATTATTTATATAATGCAGAGATTTTATTTGAAAATTTTATTTGATTGGGGTGATAGGGTCTCATTTGCCCCAACAAAGATTATCCCGTGTGATGTGACATTAAATGATTAGACAAAAAAAAAAAGAAAAAAAATGAGTCGTCCCTAGTGACAAATTCCATTATTCATTTTACACATAAGACATTTGAATGTTTCCATGAATCCATAGGAACAACCACTTCCTTGTCAATTTTCCCTCATTTTTTATACGAGAGTCTAAGGAACTTTATGATATAGGGGGTGTTTGATTCCCATTTTTGTCAAAATATATTTTTTTCTCCCTTCTTTTCAACTACACATTTTTCATTAAAATAATATTACACGAAAATAAAAAATATTTCCTTCTTTTTAACTACACATTCTCCATAACTTTACTATTCCAAAATATATTCCTCAAAACTAATGGGGCTCAACCACCCTCATAATTTAAAATCTGCATCACTGAATCTTACTTGCTACCGATGTTGCACATAAATATATTATAGAAACAAAATTGCAAGTTCGAAAATTTCAATGTTTAATCTCATGTCATGCATAGCGAATGTATGCTAAAATAACATATACAACAAAGTATCATTTATAAATAGTTAGAAATAAGTAATGGACAAGTGAATAGTAAGAGGTCAACCTAAACTTTGTGGGGTCAAAAATTAAAATGTAATTTTTTTTTTGAAAAAAATTATATTAATGAAAATAAGTCAATACACTACTACAATTACAGTCTACGCATTTTCATACTTTGTGAGAAGTCAAGAGTGGAAGTATGGGTTTTGCGGGAAACTGGAATTGAAATTTGCGGGCAATAATTCGTTAATCTGTACATCTAATTTTTAATATATTGTCAGCCAAAGAACAAACTCAATTATAATTAAGAGGCCAAATTTCATTAAATTTCAAAATTGTCCAAATTTTGAATTCCTTAAAAAATAAAGAAATAAAAAACTCCATATAAAATACTAATTTCAACGACACCCTTATCTTTCCAATCATATTCAACCCTCAAAATCATACAAAAACCAACTATATAGTACACACACAAAAAAAAAAAAAAAAAAAATCAAATATCATATACAACGAACAAATTCGAACATTAGACTTCCAAATGCTATAAGGATCCAATATGTAAATTGTGATCTTAGACCTGAAAACTCCACATGTGGTTGCTCGTGATTTTTACTTATTCAAAATGTCCAAAAAAAATTTAGAAATCGTAAAGATTCTTCTATATTGGAAATCCTTTTGTTTCTATTTTCCACCACTAAATTTATATTTGAAGAATTTCTAAAGATAAATCTCAATAATTCATTTCATAACAAACGGATAATTAGATAAACTAATAAAAGGAACACCATTGAGCGTAAGCAAGAAACTTACACTTGAAAAGAAAGCAACTATAAAAATTTTGGAAAAAAAAGTTCAAATTTTTTTGGGGTCACTTGACCCCATGTGGGTCCGCCCATGTGAATAGTACTAGCGATTTCAATGGAATGTATGATTTAAAATGAACTTTGACCATTTAATTTAAAATTTTGGGTAACGGAAACGCGATTATATAATTGCGAACACAAAATATGGGATAAATACGTCTGAGAGTTGAGATTGTTGACTACAAAAATCCATGGATTTGTTATAATGTGGCGCACTTAAAGTTTCTGTGACGTATTAATGTATTGTTGAACTCAGATCTAATCTGAACCTACGAATTCACGCTGGTTTGTAAGACATGTTCATTTTATCTAGTGCGTATGTTTAGAGCAATTGTCTCTTGATGTAGAGCGATTTTTTATTCACCTCGATTGTAAATGAACCAACAAACAAAACTTTATCTTTTTCCTGAACTTTGAAGTAGAAAATGAAGACATATTTACAAGAAAGGAAAAAAAAAAAAGAATGAACAATAAATGAAAATGCAATCTGGGAGTCCTATATTTTGGTTTGTTCGTGTCCATTCGAACTAGGGTCATGGACCGTGCCAATAACTTTGAATCGAAAGTTGAAATTAATTATCCGAAGAGAGAACGAATCTCAACTCAAAGAACACTCTACATGGTTCATAGCAAAGTGTAAAAACACAGTGCTTTTGTCTTTTCTCGATGGTAATATCGTGTAGATTGGACATGGATTACGTTTGTTCGACCATTATAATTTGGGATTGGAAGTCAAAATATAGATTAATGTTTATATCTTGTAAAACTCTTCTTCCTACTTCCTTAAGTCGTCTAATTTTCTTATATATATATATATAAAGATGGAATACAATACTTAAACACGGGCTGATGTCAAACAATGAAAACAAAAAAACATATAAATAGACTGAAAAGCTAGAAAGAGAACTACATAACTCCAACATAAGTATGAAAATAACAAAGCCACAAATCTCCGTTTACGCCAACATGAGGTTTGTTTCTATTCTAACCATGGCCTGCCACATGAGGATTCTAGAAATTACTACCAATGGTTTTACTTGGAAGGTGGTGGAGATAGGACTGGGAAGGTAGGAATAGAAGGGATCTTTGGAACGGAGGGGAAAGAAGGCATTGGGGGCAATGCGACTTTTGGCATGCTGGGAATAGTAGGAATGGTTGGCTGTGTTGGGATGGCTGGAATAGAAGGCATTGGTGGCACGGCTGGTTTGGGGAGACTTGGGATGGTGGGAAGTGATGGCATGGGTGGCAAAGTTGGATTTGGTAATGTTGGAATAGATGGCATTCCCGGCGGAGGAGGAGGAGGCAATGATTGCAGCAGAGTCCGCACAGCCTCGCATTTTTTATAATTGGCGACGACTACAACTGCAAGGATGAAAATGCAAGTGTAAAAACTTCTAGCCATGGTAATTTGAAGATTAAAATGAAGGGGTGTTTTTTTTTTTCCCCTTTATCAGTTGGGACAGGAGAAGTTTTGAATTTGATGATGGAAAACAAACTGCATTTGAAGTATTTATAGATGGAGTTCAATCCCAGGCATGAAAATTATGTTTGATATTGGTGGAAATAGGTAAGTTTGGTTATGACTGATTTTTTTCTTTTCTTTTTTTTCTTTGAGGTTATAATTCTGATTGGTTGTTTAGAAATTCTCAAAATGGCTGCTGATATTGTTGTAGTTAGTTAAATCTTTTTTCCTATTAATAATAGATAATGTTTGATCAATGGGGACTTTTAATTGAACCTTGTGGCAAACAAGTGGCAAGTTTTGGGATCGGTCCTTTTTTCGGATTTAATGTTGGTAAACCACCGAGGTACATAGAAAGCTATGTAATGCTTGCTTACTATACTTATACTTCTGTTTAGTGGGGATTAAAATTAAATTTTTAATAGATGTTGATAAAAATTGATGAAATATATGGTTGAAAAGTTGTTGGTCCCATAAAACGTGTGATTTAAATTAATTGTTGACTTTGACTTAAATTAAAATTTTAATTAGGTTTATTTGTAAATCATTTAGCCATTGTTTGAGTCCCATTTTTTGCCAACACATTTTTAATCACACATTCTTTCACAAAATGGTTTTACACAAAAAAAAAAAAAAACCTTTTAAATCACAATTTTTTCAAAAAATTACTATTACAAAATCTATTTTCTTAAAAAAAAAAGAAAAAAAAGAGTCGCAAACAAGGGCTTAGTTTAATAGTTATGACTCGACTCGGACATCGATCCAGTCAAGGTACTGGGTCTCAAGTTACTGGCCGAACCGATGAGTTAGTGGTTGGACCAGTTGGTCAGTGCTTAAAAACTCTAAAAGGGTTTTTCAAATATAAAATTTTCTTTGAGATAAAACTAAAAATTTTAAATTATTTGTCATTTAATCATTTATATATTTTTAGATTATTTTGTTAAATATTCAATTCATTTTAATTAAAATTAGGACTATAATTTTTTTTAAAAAACAAACTACAAATTATTTGCATAATATAGCTAGCCTGTTTGAGCCCCATTTTTTTTTTTTGTACAAAATATATTTTAATATAGTATTTTGATGAAAAGTATGTAGTTAAAAAATAAGAATTTTTTTTTAAATTTGTATGTAAACTATTTTTTGAAAAATGTGTATTAAATATACATACATACATACATATATATATATATATATATATATATATGTATGTATGTATATTTAATACACATTTTTCAAAAAAAAAATATATATATATAGGTAACAATAAACTATTGTGCTCCATTGATTAGATACTATTTATCTTACCTTAGATCCAAATTTCAAGTCTTTTGAACATAAAAGAATTAAGGAATTTTTTTTCAAAATTCGGTCAAACCAATCAACTGGACCGGTTTAATATAAAAATCGTCAATTAACTCGGTCAACCGTCAGACTAACTTGGTCAAACATGGTTTTTGATCAAGTTATTTGCATTTCTATCATATTATTCTACCCGTTCCAGTCAAGGGCCCGAGTCACCAATTTTTCGGCTCGCCCGACCGGCCGGTCCCAAGCCGACTTTTATAACTAAGCTTAGTATTGATAATATAAGAGTTCATTAAATCGCTCATCATCAACATTTGTCTTTGATTAGTACGTGTTCAAATAAAATTAAATGGTTACTCATTACTCACCCACTTTAAAAAAAAATTACTCATCCATCACCCATTCAATTTCCATCCATCCAACTAGGCAAAAATGTCCATGTGGTGGATAAAAATCCTAGGTGGCCACTAACTCCGTTAAAACTTAACACGTCAGAATATCAAACTACATTCAAAAAGCGATTTTTCTTCAAAAGGTTAGAATTGTTCCTTTTTTTTCCTACTCATCTTCCTCCAATATTAAACTTCCCCCAAAGTTGGAATCCATTTCTTCCCCCAAATTAGTTTCTCATCAATAGAATCCCAAATAAAGACTTTTTCGAATCAAATCCGAAATTGAACCCATCAAATTAACAAGAACCCTAATTCTTTGTTCATCAGAGCCCTCTTGTTAATTTATATAAACCTTATCAGCATCCTAAAAGTCACATGCATTTACCCAATACTCACCATGTAGAAGGTACTCCCATACAAAGACTGGCTTTCAACCACCACCACAGGTGGAGGCGCCACCTACACTCCACTGGGGAATAGGAGAACAAGTGATGAAGGTAAGGCAATTGTGAAAAAAATTGGTGACGAAAAATAGGAGGTGGTGTTTGGCCGAAGAGGTTGTTACATGTGCCGGTGGTATTTTGCTTCAAGACCATGGCGTCAACCCCACCCTATTCGATGTGGATGAGTAGAACAAAGCTGCTATTATGAATGAATTGTCAAAGATCGTCATGGCAGAAGAAGGATGCTCCACCGTCGGAGCAAATTTTCCGATGTTTGTCGGCCGAAAAATTACTTGGAGGCAAGGACAGACGCAGAAGTTTAAAATTAGGGGGTCACAATCGAACTTGCAAAGAAGTTGAGAGAAATTTTATAATCGAAAATTTATGTCCAAAAAAATCATACCCCTTGTAATTTTGCATCCAAAAATTTACATGGGATATAACTTTTTCGGATGTAAATTTTGAAAATTTTTGATGTCATATTCCATTTTCTAATAAAATGATGAAAATTACATTGAGAAATTTGTATTGCAAAAATAATAAATGTTAATGAAATACTTGATTTTTTTTTAAAAAAAAAATATGCGAGTTAGACGTCTTTCTTTAAGATTCACGTTTAACGTATTTTTAGCTATTTTCGATATCTGTTTAGACTATTTAATATGCCCATAATGTAGTTCTCGAAATAAGCTTTGAGATGATACAATCAATTTGTAGATTTAAATAGCGTACGATCGTCGAAGAATTTTTAAAATTAATATGTTATTGAAATTCAAATTTATTATAATTTTACCCCTATTTGGTGGATATTAAAATCAAATTTTTAGTAAATTTTGATAAAAAGTTAAATAGTTATGGATTTCATGAAATATGTTATTAAAAATAATTGTTAACTTTGATTTAAATTAAAATTTAGATTTCAATAGATACCAAACATGATTTTATTAAAAAAAAAAAATTCTCAAAAGTTGGGGGTCACTCGACCCCCGGGTCCGCCCCTGCTTGGAGGGCTTGAAGAAATCATGGGTACCCATACATCCGGTGAATTGGTGCCTGATCTGAGAGAAACTAGAGCCTTTTTGCTTTGATTATTTGAGCAGCCAAAAAAATTTTTGGATCGAAGGATGCTATAAATTTTCCCCTTCCTTAATTATCTTTTTCTGATTTCTGAATAAATTTCAACCTAGGAAGTAGGTTCACAAAGGTGCAGATTATCCAATGCGTCAATATATGTGCAGATTATCCAACAAATTGCTGCTTTTTCAATAGAGGATTTTTCAACGTGTCAATTTTTAATGGAGTCAGTGGCCACCTATAATTTTCATCCACCAAGTGGACACTTTTGTCCAATTGAATGGATGGAATTGGAACGGGGGATGGATGTGTAATTTTTTTTAAAAGTAGGTGAGTAGTGAGTAACCTTTTGTTTTTGGGGTAAGTAAGTGGTGGGATGCAAATGTTGATGTTAAGTAATTTAATTTACTCAATAAGATAGTATGTCAATAAAAAAATTAAATAATTCTTTTATTAGTTAATACTAATATAACTAATTAAAAATTGTTCTTGGTAATAAATGATTTGACATTTTCCGTAAAATGTTGTCTTAATTATATGTTATTAAACTCTTTAATGAATTGTATATGTTTTAATTGCGGTTGGGGGAGGCTTGACTAGGGGTTTGCCGAAACTCTCTCTCTAAATGAAATGATTCCAAATCCTTTCGATAACCTCTTAAAAACAAACAAGTATGAACCTAATAAAAGAGAAGAAGAGATTTTGAATTTTTTGTTAATAAGGCAATATCGGGATCTGAACTGCGGCTAAAGAATTTGCAATCCCTCGCCTTACCACTACACCGTCACCATGCCTCCAAAATGATAAAAATAGGATATGATAATTTTGGAAGACATTTGAATTCCATAAGTATCCATTTTATATAAATAGTAGGAAAAGACGAAGTATATGGAATTGATTTCCTCTAGAGGAGAAGGTCAAGAAAAACAACTCAACTTTCACCCCCACACACTCCACTTACGCTCGTGGGGAAGGGGCAGAAAAATGAAAAAACATTGTAATACTCTCTCGGGACTTTAAAAGACAATATATGCATATGGATAAAGCCGTGATTACATGAAAACTTTTACAGAAAATTGTACCAAAGTTGATGTCACATTGCGAGATTGGACTGGTTTTTTTCCCCATCTTCCAATGATGCTGTGTCATGTGCTGTTTGTAAAGATTTTCTGTCAAAATTTTTTGTACTTGTAGCTTGATTGTACGCATATCATTCTATCCATCCATACACAATAGGGCAAATTTTGGTTTCATCTATCAATAAATGCTATTTTTTTTTCTAGCTAAGCTATTCGCTTCCTACTTTGAGGGATGGAACTTCGGTCATGTTATCATAAGAAAGAGTTATTTAAGAATAATTATCGTGTCAATAGTTTAGAATATAAAAATATGTAGTATTTATTTTTTATGATTTAAAATATTTACAGTAATATATTATTGTTATGTTATTTATAATATTCTAGTCATTTCATTGGAGACAAAGTGATTTAATAGTAACTCTCCCTTAAGTGTCATAATAACCAAATTTATTTTTTCTAAAGTGAATTGTTATATATATTCATAGTCAGTTACCCATTTTTTCAAACTTAATAAGTTTGACGAACAACCTATGTTAAACATGATCAAAGTCATCTTTCCATAGATTTATACTACCTTCTTTGGATTTCAGCTTATCTTTGTTTCAGTAACTGCAAACTTAGATGTACTAACATGTATTTTTGTTCGGCCGACATGCTCCAACAGTCCCTTATATTGACTATGTTATGAACCAACCCGTTATGAACCAACCCGGTATGAAGAACTTTTTGATATCACTTGTTGAGAAACCAACCAAATAATTAAAGACGAAAAATATGAACAATATAAAATTTAATGGATCACATAACAATAAGAAAATTGTGGAAAATTTATTATACAACGAAACAAACAATTGTCTTACAAGATTTGATCCTCTTAATCTAAACAATTCTTTCTTGTTTTTAATGTATACAACAATGATTTAATTGTTATAATCTCTCTTGAGTCTTGCCCTTTCTCCTTTATTAAGTATCTATACCTTGTGGAATATTTATAGAAGCAAAATCTCTAAGTTGTGGAGTCCAAGATGAAGAAGAAGTCCTTAATTCAATCAAACTCCCAAAACACCATGAAATTTTATTCTTAATCAAACCGGACTTCTAAACCAAGATTAAACAAGCTTCCTTCATGCAACAAACTTCTAAATCACATAGAATTTTTGTCACAAAACCTAACAAACTCCACCTTTACACAAATTCCATAACAAGAAATTAAATCTCCACTCTTCAAGTCATCCTCCAACTCTTCCACCATGTCTTATATATAAACATAACACCTTCCTTTTTTATATCAATGTAGAACAAGTTCCCTTTAGCTTTCTTTCCTTCTGTTCTAGTATTAAATAATGGAAGTGCCAAAAAACGTAGATAATTTACTCTTTCACACTTATTCTGGCTTTCTAATACTACCAACATGGTCGTCTTCTTCCTCTTCTTCTATATTTTCATGTAATTGTTGCGTCTAGTAGTTTAAGCTGTAAATTCCTGTCTGCCTTTCTGTCGTAGTGTAAAGTGGGAATTAGAAAAAATTAAACTCTTACTTTGCCAATGTTCCGTTGTGGTATTCCTTTAGTTAATCTGTAGCATTGATGGGGAATTTATAAATGAAGCGTGTGAAGATGTAAAATGTACACAAATAGAAAACATAATGATTGAATAAACAATACAACAATCAAAGTAATACAATACATACTGTCTCATGTTAAACATTCACAACATATAAATTAACTTAAAACCTATAAAGAGTACCGTATGACACTACCAAATGTATTAAAATCACAAAGAAAGCAACAAACTTCCGCTTCAACCACCACGATTTCATCCTCAGTCTCTGTTCTAATCATGGCCTATCATAGGAGGTTTCGAGAAAAAACTAACAACAGTTTACTTGGAAGGTGGTGGAGATAAGACTGGAATGGTAGGAATGGAAGGGATCTTCGGAACAGAGGGGAAAGAAGGCATAGGGGGCAGGGAGACTTTGGGCACGCCTGGAATGGCTGGAATAGATGGTTGCGTTGGGATTGTTGGAATGGAAGGCATCGGTGGCA